>CABFOW010000639.1:41449-92253 GCA_902141385.1 Timema californicum
TAAAATTTATATAATACACATTCTTCTAAATTAATTTTTCCTTACAACAGAGATCCTTATTATTAAATCGAACAGACTCAGTCGGTAGAACACCTGAAATATGAAACTCTAACTTCTCAAGGTATCCGCAGTGATGTAAAGAGGAAATATATTTTTTGTGATGTTTATGTGGTCCGGTAGAGATGGGTGTAATTACCAAGGAAACTTACCCTCTGAAGTGTATCCACAGTAATACTGGATCCCGTCGTGTAATACTAAAGACAAGTGTAATAAAAAGAATGGACGCCAGTGAGCTAAGTGTTACTCACAAGTAAATTGACTCTTATTATGGCCTTGAAAAGAACCAACAATCTCACCAGAAGGGTTGAATATAAATGTAAAAAGAAATTTTGTCAAATAAAACCATCATAAAATATAATATTAGCTAAATTTTTGTTTTTATTTTAGTTTTTAGTGAAATAAAAAACGTTAAAAAAAGTATATGGTAAGTACAAAGAAATTTAAAACATCTAAGAATCAAGTAAGTAATTAGTGTATATATATATATATATAAATTGTGGGAGTTGTGAATAAAATTTTTTTTTCTACCTATCTGGTATCAAGATAATTTATAATTCTAAGCTGTGAACATTGTGGCATAAGAGCCTTTAGGTTAGTAACATATTGGAAAGAAAAATCGGGATTCGAGCATAGGCAAGAATGAAATATGTTAGGAATATATGACAAGAACAAAATAGTGGTATAGAAAGTTCAGTAGTTGAATTGTGGAGAACAAATAAGAATTTAGTTGAAGATATATAATATCATTGTAGTGACTATAAAACCTGCCGTCAGGGGCGCAAAATAAAGAAACGAATCGTAATACTCCGTCATCTTCGTGAATACATGAATTAAGACGAAATATTGTTTACAATACATTATCTTAGAAGGGGTGTTGAAAAGATTAACGTAAAAATTTCACTCGTTTTCGAGAAAGCTGATATTTACAAACGTATATTTTTCCACAAGACCTGTCCGGTAGCTAGCACAATCTACTATTTCCGTGATCCATCTGTTCTTGTTGGTGCGGAAGGATACTTTGGTCGGTTGGGAAGCCACTCCACGCCACGCCTTTCACCCTCCCACCCACCATCCCACAAAATAGGTTTTAGACTTGCACTCGACAGGGCCAAAGGCTTTAACATATCAGTGAACCGAATGCGTCAAGCGGCCCCAGCAGCAGCCCATTGCGTCATTTATCGTTTTAGTGATTGGTAATTGCGTCGCTCAGTCCCTGAGCGCCCTGTAATTGGATTCCGTAACTTTCGAAAGAGAGTAGTCATGTCGTTCACCGCACTCGACTCTCTTTACGAGCAAAGTGGTACACCACCGAGAAATGTATGGAGGGGTTCAATAGCTCGCGGTAGGAAGTCAACGATCTCGTTAAGTAGGTAAGCAAAAGTTTGCACGTCATGTTATTAATGTTAAATATGTTTAGATTGTGGATGTAGGGATTAAAATACAACACTCTCATGTAATAATGGTAATGATGGACGCACTATGCCCACCAACATCTGACTGAATTAATCGCAGGACTCAATCGACGCTCCAATCGCACGACGGGGGCGAATGTTTATGTCGTGGTTTATGCCGTTTGTTACTCAACAACCTCAGCTGAAAGTATTGTTTACTCTGTTAACTTATGATACAGATGGTGTCCAAGCTACATCAACAATTGTTCCAGAAACCGTTTTGGTGGTGGCATGGTCTACGGCACTTTTTTAACATTACGTCTTACTTCCTGTTCAGGTTATACGCCTATATACTAAAGTAGCCCTATGACTTCTTTGGTGCTGATTGACAGCTTTAAAAAGCTACCAGACCAAATTATGTATCCCTACGCCGAACCAAGTGATCTGCAAAAACATGTGTTTAGCAGCTGTCACTTCTGACAGTCAAAATGTAGGTATATACCTAAATGTTGATTGTCATAAGTGAGCTGTGAGCTGTCAGTCAGCACCAAAGAAGCCATGGGGTTACTGTAATTACACTAATGGGTTAGGGATTAGGAAAGTTAAATTAAGAGGAAATGCACCCGAGTGGGGTCCAACTTTGATCTCTCCGTCTTTGGCAGTCTAGTCCAACTAGAGATTAGCACGTTAGACGATGTGGCCACCGAAGCATGTGTCTAAGGCGCTACTCTCGCAGTAAACTAGACTGCCGACGACGGAAATATCTAGGTTTGAATCTCGGTCGTGTGTACAAAGGGTGGTTTTTTCCAAAATGGTGTTCCACTCTCCGTCCACACGAATGCAGATACATTTACTCTAAATATAGCCTTCCTAATCCTTAAAACCATTAGAGTATAACCCGAACGGGTAGTATGAGGCGGTGCTAAAAAAAAGCCATAAATGAGAAATTATATAGGTACTGTGCATATATTATTTGATATTTCCTCGTATTCTACAACACGATGAAATTTTTTAATTAGGTCTTTAAATTATTACTTAAAATATTTTTGATACAAGGGGGTCCATAAAAATGCAAAGAAATAATTTATCTGTGTTTAAAATAATCATAAGTAAAGAAAGGATTCAAAACGATTGCAAATATAATTTATCATATCACCCTCCTCGGTGGCGTAGTTGGCTAACGCGCTTGTCGTGTTGAGCTCGACTGCTGAGGACGGGGAGATCGAGGTACGAATCTCGGTCGGGTGAACTGGGGGTGGTTTTTCCTAAATGGTTTTCCACTCTCTCTCCACGCAAATGCGGGTTCACTTCCTCTAATTCAACCTTCCCAATTCCTAATCCATTAAAGTAATTAGTACTTAAAGCGTATAACCTGAACGGGTAGTAAGACGTGGTGCTAAATATAAATAAATAATTTATATTCGTAAGGTGTATCAAATATAAAAGTTTGCCGTTATACATTAGCTACACCAAATAGCAATATTGATGGTCAAAAATATAAGTAGGACCATTCGATTTAGTTAGACCAAAATAATTTTTCTGCCATTCGTAATATGTATGATTTTTTAATACTCATCAGCTATTTTTTCTCTAATACCCCCTTTTTTTATGGCTTAGAGAAGAGACATTTGGCAATTCTGTTTCATAAAAGTGAGTCCAGGGTTCCACAGGTGTCAATTTACTGCATAAAATAGCGGGTTTTCACGGCTAGAATGGCTTCTATTCCAAGCTGGCTACGCATGCGGGAAAATTCCTGCGTTTAAACAAGCGGCAAAATAACTGCTACGCAGCTGTGGGATGGCTTCCCGTGCAGGTCTTACTGCCTGAGAATAGGATTGGTTCTAGTAAAATTGAACCAACCCTATTATCAGGCAGTAAGACCTTGAAACTGCTGCGTTTTTCGGACTGACGCAGGAAATTTAAAACGCGTGTAGCCAGCTCCTATCAATTACCATTGGGTCTATTTTCTAGCAGTAAGAACATGCTTTTTGAAGCAGTAAATAACTGGCTTGAGAGCTAGAGTAATGCAGTGATCTTTATACTATACTGGATATACATAAACCCACCCCTTGCATAGGACCAAAATGTGACGCTCAAGTTTGTCGTCTGCTTGATTGTGAGGTGACAGATTTAACGGGTTCATTCAATATTCTTGTGCAAAAGCATGCCTCTGGAGAATAAAAGTGTTATTGTTTGAAATTAGCTAAGTATTACACCACACTTGGCTTAAGAAAAATAAACATTAAAGGATACACACTTCAGTTTTACAGGTAATACTGTACAGATATGAATAAAATCTATATATTTAAATATGTAGCAACTATCTATGTTGTTTACATTATGCCAAGGCTACAATATATTTAAAGTTAACTATTAGCTTGTATATTGGTTTCAGAAACCATATTTTGAAAGTTCGATAAATATAATGAAATAAGCTATCTTAATTCTTGATTACATTTGTTTGAATGACCAACTTTGTATAGATGTTTTACTTTAAAACGATCATTTAGGTTATAGGCTTTAAGGAAGTATTGTATTAAAATGTATTTGAAGTTGGCTCTTATCTTTTATATTGCTTTCAGAAACTATATTATATTGAAAGTTCGATAATTATAATGAAACAAAGTAGCTATCTTAAAACTTAATTACATTTGTTTGAATGACAAACTTTGTAGAGAAGTATTAGTTCAAATGAGGGGGTGAGTTCCAAAACTCATCTTATCCATAAATTGAAAAAAATAAGTTGACACTTGAATCTTGTTCTCTTGGTGGTACTGCATCCGATTCCGATATTATTTTGCTCCTTAACCTACTACATCCATTTATTTTTACATGTTGAAAACATGTGTTGTTTCCAGAACTTGCCTTATCCTCATATAGTTTGGTTACAAAACTCACATCATCCTCAATATCAATTTGCTATTTTTCTTTTCAAAGCTTACCTAATCCAATAGTACTGCATAACATGTTAGATAATGTTTTTCAAAACTGATTTCATCCCACAATTATGCTTTATTTTAGAATGGCATGTTGTAGTCGAATAAAATACATTTGAGCTTGTGGAAATAACATTTTAAAATGTTGGCAACATTGTTAAATGGTAAATAGAACAAGTGAACCAAAATTATCAGCTGTGCCTGATGCCAATATTATTCACTTTCGTTGTTTATCGTTTTCACTATATAATTTGCATCCATACCATTATTATTAATAGTTTGAATAAGTAATATGCAATGGATGGTGAAAATACAGTTCTAATAGCTGAAGGAAGAGGGAGAAGAAAGAAACGTGACAAAACTTCCTGGCGTAAAGAGAAGCTGAAAGCGGAAAGGTAAGCAGAAATAACCTTGATATTATTCATTATTTATATTTGCTGGACCTTCAGCACTTAGAACTTTGTGTGTGTGTTGCAGATGTAAACCAAAATCACTACCTCGTAGACCTGACTGCACACACCGAAAGAAGACTTTTCAGTGCTGTGACCTGCCTATGCAAGATATCCGTCGTTTTCATGAAGCGTTTTACTCAAATAAAGACAAAGTGTCACAGGACAATTTCATACTGCAGTACACAGTACAGCACAATCCAAAACGTAGACGTCCAAGTGAAAAAGAAGGACCTGAAAAAGGTGTAACAATCTCGTATTATATAAGGTCTAAAAAGCGTGGCCTTATGCAGGTATGTGGTGAAGCTTTTTTGTCAATACTTGGGATTTCTAAATTCAGAGTTCAAAATATTTGTAAACAACATCTAAAGACAGGAAGATCTCCTTCAGAAAAGCGTGGTGGGGACACGAGATCAAGAAAGTACAGTGACAAAAAAACTCTTGTTCAAAATTACATACAAAATATTAAATGTGTTGAGTCTCACTACACCCGTGAACAGAGTGTTAGACAATACCTTCCTAGTGATGGCAGTGTACGAAAATTGTGGGAAGCCTACAATAATGGAGCTGATGTCCATAATAAGGTCAAGTATCATTACTTCTGGGATATTTTTATGAACGATTTCAATATCAGTTTCAAGTCTCCAGCCACGGATGCATGCTCCGAGTGCATTAGGTTGAAATCAGTAATTACTGCCACAACCAATCAGCAGAAAGCTGAAGCAATGGCCAAATATACGGTGCATAAATTAAAAGCTAAATCATTTCACGATATGTTGAAAACCACAAGCAATGATGGGGTATTTAAATTCTCATTTGACTGTCAGAAGAATTTGGTTTTACCAAAAGTTCCCGATCAAGCTGCCTACTATTCCAGGCAGCTCTATCAATATAACATGACTCTTTGTGAAGGGCACTCCAAGAATAAACAAAGTACGGACACTGTACATATTTTTACTTGGTCTGAAGGGCAGCGCTTGAAAGGATCAAATGAGATAGCATCTATTGTTTATTATTATCTTTGTCATGCAGATCTGACTAATATTGAGCAAATACACATTTTTGCAGATGGCTGTCCAGGCCAAAACAAGAATATAACCATGATAGGCATGCTTGCCAAATGGCTTGTTCTAGATTCTGCCGACAATGTGAAGTCTGTTAACATTATATTTCCAGTTGTTGGTCATTCCTACCTTCCTTCTGACCGTGTTTTCGGCCGAATCGAAAAAGAAATAAGGAAGAAAGACACCATCATCCAACCACAAGAATATAAAGATATTTTTTGTAAATATGGAACCGTAAAAAATGTAGGCTCAGATGTGCCTATCCATGATTGGAAATCCTCTGTAGCTGATGTCATTAAAGCCCCTGGTCAGTTACACTTTAAGTTTTCTCCAACAAAGAGGATCACACTAAAGAAAACCAAGAACAAGAACATTGTCATGAAAGGAGAAATCAACTACCGAGTGGATACAGGAACTTTTAAACCATTTTTGAAGAAAGGTAAAAGTATACATTCAATCAATCCTGAGCCGCTACCATCCCAAGTTCCAGTGAAAGCAGAAAAAATTGAAGATGTCAAGAAATTGTTAAACAAACATTTTGGAGAAGGATGGGATGAACAGGATGGAATGGACTACTACAGGCAGGTGCTTCTGTATTCTACAGAAAGTGAGGTAGAAGATTTTTATGAAGCAGAAATACCACTACCTGAAGACTGTGAGGATCTCAGAATTTGAAATATCTCAAGTAATTTAGTGAAAATTTAAAAACATTGTGTGTTACATTAACTGTATTTAACTTTTTTAATAGACATTGAGTAATATTTTATACTGCGTAATACTTTCATGTTATTCATTTTGTTTTGAAGCTTCTATTGCATTCTACTCTATGTATGCTCTTTGCACCAAAACTGACCTTATCCTATTTGTTTGTTTCCATAACTGCTTTTGTACATTGATTTGTAGCAAAACTCTTCTTATCTAAATATTTTAATTAAATATCTTTTGTACCAATTGATGAATACATTTTTCTTTCTAGATTTATAATCCTAATTGTATTCACATAATATATAATTAAAAGTTGGACTTCTTAACATCAACGTAGAGTTAGAAAAAGTTTTTCGCATTTTACTCAAAATCACTTCATGTGGATGAGACAAGTTTTGGAACTCACCCCCTCAAATGATCATTTATCTTATAGGCTTTTAGGAAGTATGGTATTTACTATACCTTGATTTTTGTAGGAATTCTGCTCTGGAAGGCTATATTAATACCAAAATCCTACTTTGTAGTGGTATTTTGATTGGATAAACGGGTATCTAGAAATGGAGTGGAAACTATCTTATGCACTGTATTTTATCCTACCTAAATTAATAATATACAGTTGAATTCTGATACCTATAAGATAAAAAAACAACTTCAAAGACGAGCTTCCTTCAAAAATCATAGTATATATTAGACTCCATCAACTTATTTAAAGGAAAAAGATACCAGTTTCGAACTTTGTTGTGCTCTTCAAACCTTTTATTAACACATACATTTATTACATTTAACTAATCACACAATGATGTACTCAATTAAATTAATTAGTAAACGATGTCAAAATTCCATAATGCCTTGTATATGTGTAAGAGAAAAAAATATTTCCCGTAAGTTTCCTTCTCTCCTACACAATAGTATGAGAACGACAGCTTGAAAATTCCAGCTACAAATGTCCATCCAGTTATAATATAGATAAATGGAGTAATGTACTACCTTTTATCTTTGATGTGATCTGTAAGAGATCATAATAATAATAGTCTCTGACCAAACAACCAATAACGTGGTCTCTAACCTAAATAACAAATACTAACATTAAGTTATTTAAAATAAGTATATACCAAGAAATTACAATTCTAGACTTGTTTATTTATCAACCAAATAATGGTAAGCTTCTATTCGAATAGTGTAATAAATAAATAAATATCAGCTGTGACATTAGTGGCGTCTGCACATTTATAAACAGCCTTTCAAAAAGTCAAGCTTAAAATTAGTTTTGTAAATTAGTATACTTTTCCAACTATCACAGTAATAATTAATATGAACCTCAAAATAAAATTAAAAAAGCTGCATTGGCGAACTTAATTTAAATACGTGTTCAATATTAAGTCACATTTTCTTGAGTGCTCAAGTAATCTTAATTTAGAATGTGATTGATTGGATGTGCTGGGATTGTTTCACGTATACTATAATACTCAAAGCGGGGGATGAAACACAAGATCCATACCATTTAGGCAATTTTTTTTTAAACCCTAAAATCACAAAATTTTTACTATCAAACTAGACTCACAAAAATGCGATGAATTCAATGATACTTCACTCAAAATAACATTTAAAAAAACATCTGTTATAGCCACCATTTTAAAACCAAGTGACGGAGTCAAATATTAAAATAAATTAATGTGATTATATTTTAAGGCGAAATAATAATCATTTATATATTTTTCAAGCAACATGTCTTACTACTCGTTTGGATTATATGCGAAGTAGCCCACTAATTATACTAATGACTTTAGGTATTAAGAATGTTATAGTCATAGGAAAAGTACATAACTGCATTTGTGTTGAGGCATAGTGGAAAACTATTTTGGAAAAACAACCCTCAGTACACCCAAACTTGATTTGAATCTTGATCTCCCCATTATCGACAATCTAGTCTTCTATGAGAGTAGTGCCTTCGACTATGCAGCCACCACAGCGGGTTGAATTATTTTAGTTAGTAGTAACCTTCATTGCAGTAATTTCTCGACCGACTTGATATAACCTTGCTATTGTTTCATTTGCTAATAAATTATAATCTCATTTAATATTTACAAATAACGATTTGACTTTTGTGGTACTATGTGTTTACATATTATATTAAGAGAGCATAGATTAAAACCACATGTCCTTATATGATAACATGTTTACATCTGGACTTTTTGTTGAGTTGTCTAAATGTTGTAAAAATTTAATGATTTCAAATCAATATAATTAAATTATCATTCGAATTGCCATTTCCTTGTGAGCATGATAAGTGTTACATTTTTTATGACTTACTATCTTAAGTAAGTACAGTTTATTATTAGACAAAGTTGCCTAGGAACGATTCCTTCCCCCTCAATTAACTTGGCCTACTTTACCTTAAGCACACACAATAATAAATTGAGTTATTGTGTGTGAATTGTTCTTAAAGGATAAGTTTGCTACCGAATGGGAAGGGAAAATATACTAGTAGGCCGTAACGGTCACATCAAGCAGAGCAGCCCTCAAGCTCCCATCATTCAATCAAATCTGTTTGTTTGAATTTATATTAGCTGTGTAAGAAAGGATATAACCCATTAAATAAGGTAGGCCTACTTTTATTTAAGAAACTGGGACCTGCAAAAGAAGTACATTATTTCTACCTATTTAGTGTTATTGTACCTACGTGTATCAATATTTTTTCACTCGGCTCATGGGTGACCACCACAGCTGTGTGCTGCATCAAATTTCATCCATTGTTTGGATTTGTGTTGTTAAGTAACAATTTCACGTGTGACGATGTAATGTGTAATGCTTTCTCTTCTAGCCGAAAGCTCGTGGTAAGAAGAAATTTATTGACCATAAGAATGCCATCACTTTCAGTCTTGTCCACCGCAGTCAGCAAGACCCCCTGGTGACTGATGAGACGGCCCCGCAACATGTGCTGGTACCTACAGGAGAGAAACAAAGCAAGGTACAAGATCGGCATCCTTAGACTTGTGAATTAGACCATAGTTATTCAACCTTTTTTGATCCGTGTGCCTCCAGAAATGATTTCACTTCATCTTTATACCCTCAAAGTTGTTGGTGCTTAGTGCAAGCTATCAAGGTTTTAGGAGGAGTGTCCAGACCGCCCCCCCGTCCCCCCTTGAATTTGTTGAACCCACCCATAGGAGTCCATAAATACAAATAAAAATGTTTATTTTATTTAAGGTAGACTATAGCAACATTTTCTGGCCTGGCCCACTCTTAAATCCTCCCCCCCCCCTCCCCACCTTGAAAAAAATTAGATTTCAATGTCCTTTCAAGTTAAACATATTCTATAACCTAGCCTATATATAATTTTTTTTTAAGTTCACTAACCCACTAAGGACCTTTTTACGCTGGTACACAAAGTGTCATACGCTTGTATCTGGTCTTAAAGTACATTAGATTGAATGGAGCTTTTCACACTGGGATACTGTCAGTATGTGGACTGTTCACATTGTCTGCGCTGTGAGACTGCGTCCGGACGAGTCACCTCTTGAGATACATTAGTTCATTGGAGCACTCATACTGGGGCAAAAATGATGAACACTGTTTGTAGTTCTGTCGATAACCAGAAAGCAGTCATTTGTTGATTTTAAGTCAAACACACTGCTGATTTTATATTTATAACTATGAGTTCAGATTAAATTAATACAGAAGATTTTATAAGTTAAGGGAGAAAGTCATTTGGGATGCATTCAAATCCTCTAGTAAATTGTAGAACAATCCTTTCTCCAGATGATCCCATAGCAGAGGATGCTCGTGTAAGTGTTTTTTTATACGTATTTTCTTCCTACAATTTCTGTTTAGAAGTGCAAGAAACAAACACTAAAATGCTACTCAGTTTGTTGGCAATCAAGTTTCGGACACCAATGTCCCATTTAAGTGTTAACCACAAATATTAGTGTCCACACTTGTGCCCCGGTGTGGAAAGGCCCATCTATGTCTTTGTAGACCCCAGGTTGAATACCACTGCTCTAAAGCAGTTATACAGTTCCTCCAGTTTATAATTTAGTCTACACACACTTGTGTGTTTCTAACAATATAAGCTCAGACGAGATTTAATTTTTAATTCACATGCGATAACTTTTTATCACACCTACACTGGTGGGTATATAGAGTAAAGTATCAGTTGAGCGTGTTATCTAGTTTTCCAGTGACTAGTTAATACAAACCAATTAACATTAAAATAATGTTTGTTAATTTGAAACAGCGTTCAAAAAATTCGTTTCTAGACTAGATAGGCCTATAAACATATCAGAAACTTATGATATAATGATAGGTTGATATTAATTAAAAATATAGCTTAACTACAAATGATATAAGCAGAATATTTGTTTTAATATTGATTGTTTTTTATGAAACTTGCAGACATTTGTATTCCTTTTGAAAGTATAACTTAATGCAATATTTATTCAAATAATGTGTCACCGTTTGTGAACTACATAGGCATTGCGTTTGGTACCGTGATTGAAGTAACATATTTAAATACAAAATAAATACATTACAAACACTATCTGATTAAACATATGGTAAGACACAGTTCTTAGCTTAAAACATAGAAATTTAAATCTAATTTTAAATCGATAAACAAAAAAGTTTGAACCCACACTTTTACAATCCAAATCTTAATTTTACCTTTAGATTTTAATATTAGATAACTTGATAAACATAATTCATAAATAACATTAATTTTTAGTTTGCTATAAAATAGAAATAATAAAAGTTCAAATGTTACAGTAACAGTTATTGCTATAAACTAGACTATAAAAGCTCAAAAACAATTACACTTTGAAATTTGAAAGAAAAATAAAACTTCTTATTTGGAATGGTTTTTAAATATTTCAGGATGAAATAGAAAAACGCAAGGAAGAAGAAAGGAAATTTGGCGTTTTCTTTGATGACGACTACAACTATTTGAATCATTTGTTCGACATCAGAAAGTCGGCAGTGGAGTGGGAATCCGTCGAAAAGTTTCAGATCAAGAGGGCAGACATCACTAAACATGAAGTAAGGAAATAACAATAATGATTAAGCTCACTTGACTTACTACAACTTGTATGACTCCTAAACCCAGTCGATAGTGTGTTTACCTATTGAGCTAAGGGTCCCCACTTCAATTCCTGACATGGTTAAAAAAGTATTTTTAGTGAAATTGGGGGTCTCTCCTTTTACAGTTATGAATTAATAGCTGGTAGATTTGATACGCAGATGGGAGGATAACATATGTGAAGAGGGGTTTTCAATATATTAAGATTGACCTTAAATAGGAATGTAGGTAGTGATATGATTATTGATTATTGGCACTGCGTCTTACTACCCGTTCAGGTTGTACAATGGTAGGGTGATTGTGAGATGAAATGGAAGACCTACAGTTTAACAGGGAATCCGAACCACGGCGGAGGCCTGGCACTTCACACATTCCCAAGCTATGATTAATACACGTTTTGTCAGAGGTGAAGGAAGGGTTTGGCATTCAGATAAATCTTGGCCGAGAATGAGGATTGAACCCCGGACCCTCAGCACAGAAGTCTGGCACCTTACCCATAGACCGCCAGGTCATCTTAAGTAGTGAAATGAATTGAACAAGACTAGTGTGGCAATGAACTTTTGAGTTACTAATGCCATATAGTTAGAAAGTAAGAGTGAGTGTTGTGTGTTTGAAAGGGTGGTTTGTAATAAGTTTGCTGCAAATAGTTTGATCCATTCAGGTCAGAAATACCAAAAACATCCCATTTAAATAAATTAAATGATCTAGTTACAACTGTTTAGTGAAATGTTGTTTAACATTGAAATATCTTGAAATATCTACAACATTATATTGAAGTTGGTTCAGATGATTTGTTAAAAAACATAACTTACAATATACATGCTAAAAATAACACCTAGTGGTAGGAATCTTACCTAACATAACATGCATTATCCTCGATAGCACAGTGGTAGCAACATTGAATATATTTCAAGTTAGTTATTGTGTTAATTTAAAAAAAAATTCAACATAAATTTTTCTATATATAGAAGAAGGTACACAAAATAGGAAAGTAAATAAATAAAAGGAGACTGACACAATATGGCTTCGACATTGAAAAAAAAGAAGAACACAGTCCACACTTTACATTGCTCTCACTGGACAAAGAGTTAATTGCTGCCCTTTGAAGAAAACTGATTCTTACCACCTAATCTCTCGTCCTAAGTTTCATTCTATCGGAATTCATCAGAAGGGAGTGTGAAATATTCAACACAACTTTCTAAAAAGAGGAAACAAAAAATCACAAAAGGGAGAAAACTAGGAAATTACTAATGTAATACAGGATAAACGCAGGAAATGAACACTATATGTGAATATCTTTTCTCTTTTTGATGTAAAATTTGTTATGTATAGTACAGTACTTGCACCTAAACCATAATCATCAGTTTATTAGATTTTAACCCGAAAAAGTTGTTGATGGCAGTGAAAGATTGTCTTTAAAAATGTGTTTGTGTGATATTTTTTTTAGTCTTTTATCTGAACAATTTCTGCTCCATTATCACTCAGATAAGTGTGCTGACTATTTCTCCTAATTTAAACCATAATTTAATAGGACTTAGTTCCAAATAACTTATTTAATATGTTTCTAATATAGCTGTGTGAAGCTTTAACAATGTCAACTTAACACTTGGAATATTTGACAGCTTTAACTACCTATGATTAAAAAGAAATCATACTTCAATGAATATGAAACTTCTAAAAAAAAAGTTAACGTACCTTGAATTGAATACATAGAGCCTACCTATGTTTAACTTAATTCAGTGCTTTTAGCTTCATTACAAATTAATGCTCTCTTACACACCCATAGTTTGTCATTAATATTTTTGGTGTGACAGATACATGGTGGCTACAGACAGGGAAATGTCAGGGAATTAAAAAATATGTCTAAAATATCTCATTAATTTCACAACTAAACACTAAAACAAAAGTTAATAGTACCTAAATAAAATAACATTTTAATCTTTATAATAACTGATAAAACCGTTTATGTTTAGTAGATACAAACTTTTCTTAGTATGAGATCAATAATAAATAAAACAAAAGTCATCATTCACCATTAAAACAGGAAAAAAGAAGTCTGGAAAAATTGAAAAATGTTTTCTGGAAAACCTGGAAATGGCAGGTAATATTGTAAAATATGTTTTGTAGCCACCCTGAGATAGTTATCTATGTATTCCTATTTATTTATTGTTCCAGGGAGTAAAACTGCAGTTGCCCTCATCTGTATTTGCATCCACAATAGAAGAAGATGTTGGTCTTCTCAACTTGGCTGCCCCACGATCTGGTATGAAAAGTTTTAGCTGACCTTAAAAAAAATCTGCTATTTTATTGTTCTGGGGGATTCATTTTAAACTTGAACCCTTTAGGCTACGATAGCCATAAAACTGTTCAAAATAATTTTGTATCCATATGTGCAATCATGTGTTAATAGCAGTCTTGGCTAAATTGTGGCCTGTCACATATTTTTATGCGGCTGCAAGCTATAGGTATTTATCCACGGAAAAAATGTAGTTCTTAAATACCGGGGTTAAAAATATATTCTTATGGAAGAATAAACGATTTCTATTCAACACACAGAAAATTTATAGGTGGTTTTTGATTAAAAAAATGTATGAAAGATATGAAAAAATTGCATTCATCTCATTAAGCTGTGTTTTATTGGAAAATAACTTAATATTATATATTGTCTTTTTTATGTTTTTTATAATAAATTGTGTCTATCGATAAAAACTAATTTTATTCAATGGATCATTCTTATATTTAGATTCTCAATTCAGCCCTCAGCTAACATCTAATACATTTTTTATACCTAGGAGCGTATAACCCGAACGGGTAGTAAGACGCGGTGCTAAATAATAATAATAATTTATACCTAGGTCACAAGTTATTATAACCAACAGTTTTCTAAATACCTAATAATTCTGTTCTATGATCGGCCGTGCTCAAGATTATTGTATGGGCTTGCAATTTTAATGATAGGTCCTATCTTATAATCAGAGCTTGGACTTTAATAACAAAAATATTAAAATTATCAAAATAAATGACTTGAAAATTCTAAAAAATTACTTCATATTTTAAAAAAATCACCTAAAAATATGTAACGAAAGCAGATTACTAAATTAAACATACACTTTGCAAATAGGAAGTAAAAAATATACGCTACATCTATGCACTGAAAAGTCTTTTAAGAACTAAACTTAAGACTAGGACAGGCACAACATCCAGTCTCCCGCTGTTAATTTATCACCATGAAAGGGTAAACCCACATTTCACCAATGATACATTTTTCGGTCATGTTGGGAATTGAACCTGGGGCCCTTAGCTCAGTACACACATATTTTATCAACTGAGCTATGATGTTGTACTATATTATTATTATTAGCACCGCGTCTTACTACCCGTTCGGGTTATACGCACTTACACTAATGTGTAATGGTAGGGTAATTGTGAGATAAAATGAAGGACCTACAGTTTAACGTGGGATCCGAACCACGGTGGAGGCCTGGCATTCCCCACATTCACAAGATGTCTTGTCAGAGGTGAAGGAAGGGTTTGGTAATCAGATAAATTTATGCCGGGACCGGGGATTGAACCCCGGCCGCCAGCATAGAAGTCTGACACCTTACCCCTAGACCGCCAGGTCACCGATGTTGTATTGACTTCACTACTTTCAATTATAATTTCATTCAAGAACAGGTATTTTTCCTTTTAATCCTAAGTCTTCAGGCCACTAATTGAGCTAGCTGCTATAATTTGTTATGTATGTAGACAGTAAAATCATGAATATTTAAACACGCATAGATTATCAATTCTGACAAAGTGTCAAAAGATATTTTAATGTAACATGTTTTATTTAAGTTGACTTACAAACATGTTTATCAAGACAGTCTTGAATTCCTTAGAAGACTTACAAGTATGTGTCTCGCTGATGAGATTAATCAGTCTACCTACTTAATCAGGTTTCTTATTGAAAAATGTTTATGACTTAAATAGAACGAGAGCCTATACTTTCTTTAAAGTTTTTGTGTTTGTATGACCTGTGGGAAGAATAAAAATAGTATTAGTTAGATTTGAAATTCAATATAATTGGAACATTTTCAAATTCAAATTTGAAGCTTTTGACTTAAAATCACAGATTTGATGTGATCAATAGAATTACATATTTAAATTGATAGTGTTAAAAAAAATTGACATTTTAGTTTTATTTCTGGCAAAAAAAAATTGTATGAACACAACTAATTCATCCAAAATGTATCCTCTTTGGTTCTTTGTAAATATGACAAATAAGCAAGGAAACAAATATTCAGTTTCATCAAATATTTAACAATAAATTTGTTCATTTAGCAATGCTATATTCATAATAAAAACAAAGTTTAATTTTATTTAGCTTTCAATTGTTTTCATTTTTAAAGATGTAAGGAATCTAATTTTGATCCAAAAGAAAATGTTTGATCTGGATATGAGAAAAATAGAATTCCACTCATCATAGATAAAAACTTCAATCAATGTGCCAGTAATATTTCTAAGAGCTCTATTTTATATCTTTCAGGACCTCAGTTGGACTTGGACCCAGATGTTGTGGCGGCACTGGATGATGATTTTGACTTTGACAACCCTGATAACCAATTAGAAGATGATTTTATCCAGCTGGCTAACACTGGAGATAATTATGATGACGAGTTAGTAAAGTTTCATTTTAAAGTAGAAAAATGTAAATTATGTTTATTAAAGTAAATATATAGTTTATAGAGGGCTAAAGTTCCTTTTGACATTTGGGCTGTCACTTGCTTTGGATTATCTTATAGTTCATTCAAACACTTAAGATATAACTCATACACATTTTAAATTCAATTAATATATATATTTATATATTTAGCACCGCGTCTTACTACCCGTTCGGGTTATACGCTTTACGTACTAATTACTCTAATGGATTAGGAATTGGGAAGGTTGAATTAGAGGAAGTGAACCCGCATTTGTGTGGAGGGGGAGTGGAAAACCATCTAGGAAAAACCACCCCCAGTTCACCCAACCGAGATTCGAACCTCGATCTCCCCGTCCTCAGCAGTCGAGCTCTACACGACAAGCGCGTTAGCCAACTACGCCACCGAGGCGGGTTTCAATCAATAAAATAGTGATAGTTGCAATGTATACCATTTATAATTTATTTTTGTAGTGTAACAGTTTATAATGTCAAAGTTTGATATTGAAAAACAATATTCATAACCAAAACATTTATTAATGATCAATGAAGTTTCATAATTGTCCAAGTTGGAATTATTTTTAAAAATTAAAGTTGAAGCTGATTTTTTTTAAGTCAAGTCAAAGTTTAAGGCTTCACACACCCTCGTCTTGATTATGACTAGTTACCAGGTTTTGATTACTAATAACTCAGGTGTGTCTGTCAATAGAATATCTGACTCTGATGAGGAACGTGAATGTTTGGACGTGTCGTCTAATGCTGACAGCAATGAAGAGGAAGATGGTGACGATGTTGCAAGTTTGACTGGCCCTCAGTTCACATTTGCTGACGAAGAGACCAAATCTCGTTTTACCAACTATTCGCTGTCCAGTTCTGTAATCCGCCGCAACGACCAACTCAGCCTGCTTGATAACAGGTTTGAACATGTGAGTGGTTTACATTAGTATGTTTAATAGTTTGCAAAAATTAAATTAAATTTAATAAATGCGTTTTATTAGAGTTGGGTTGAAATCCACTATTTTACAAATCCAAATCTTCACTTTACCTTTGAATATCGAATTCGAAATTTTGAAAAAAATAATGGACATAATCAAGGGTGTGAAGTTGGTGTGCCAAGTCTTCGATGACTTTATTTTTCTACTGTTCGACTCTGACTCTTTTAGAAATAGCTAATGTCTATTAATTAGTAGGGATGGATGGGAATGACTTTTATTTCGAGACAGGAACGAGATGGGAAATTAGTCAAAATATCGGGATTCAGAAGTCATACGTTTTCCACTACTGAATTTCTAGGACTGTTGTAGCTTTATATGCCTTATAATCTTTCCTAAGACTAGGACAGGCACACCATCCAGTCCCCGGCCATTAATTTATCAAGGTAAACCCACATTTCATCAATGATAATTTTTTCGGCCATGCCGAGAATCTAACCCGGGACACTTAGCTCAGTAGGCAGACACGTTACCGACTGAGCAAAGATTTCGGATCAAATCAAATATAAGTAGAAGATTTAAAAAAATATATAGCTTTCTTAAGCATAAATTATTTTTCTACTTATTTATTTGGTCACATTATGGTCATTATAATAGCTAGTTTTCGCCAATATTTTTTGGTTGAGGCAAATAAACTTTCTAGGCTGAGGGAACTTTGTTTTTATGATTGGATTGATATTGTTAAATCACATTTAAAAGCTAAAGTAGTAAATTTTGTGAGAATATTTAGTTTTGTTTTATTTCTCGCTTGTATTATGAACCCAAAAATGCTATATTCAACTTAAAATAATCTTTGAAACATTTTAATACTACAAGTAAAAGTTCGTAAAAATTATGTATTGCAAAATTTCAGTGTCTCTTCTTATTGGTGGTTCATCCCAAACATAACTTTTTACAAGAGTTGGAGTCAAATTTGAGATTCAAAGATAAACTGAATATTAGGATTTGTAAAATAAAGGATTCAACACGTCCTCTGTCCAAGAAAATGTGGGACATTTCATACAAAATAATATCTTCCTCAGCCCTAGTCCATTATTGTAAATATGTGGATAGCCCTATGAGGTATTAAAACAGTTCTTTGAGCATTGATTTTTATCATTTTATTTAGTTTATTTCCACTAATACAAATAAAAAATAATATAGAGGTTTAAATTTAGTAGTAATTAAGTAGAAATTTAAAACTTGAAAATAAATACTAAAATAAAAATTTAATACAACTAATTTTTTTAGTTTCTTAATTTAACAAACAAAAATGTAAAAACTATTGCTATGTTGAAATTAATAAGCCCTACATTTGGATTTTAAATATCGAATAGATTCCTGTACACATTGTGATGCTATGCGACTTTGAAACTAACCTATGTCACAGATGTTTGCTGGCTATGATGATGCCGAGATTGGAGCCTTAGACTGTGAGGAGATAGACGGCTATATTCCTATAGACTCTGACCAAGTGCTCAAATGTGCCGAGGAATTTGAGCGTGAGCGCGCCACTCACAAGCCAGACACAGACGTTACACTCAAGAGGCTAGAGCAGCTCTTGAGCTCAGAGGACGAGGAGGAGATGGTCAAGTTGGAGTTAAAACAGGAGGATAGGTTCGACTGTGAATCTATTCTGTCCACATACTCCAACCTCTACAACCATCCACAGCTTATAGAGGAGCCTGTGGTAAGACCTTAGTATGTATTCAGTATGACATGTACTCTGACCTCTATGGCCATCCACAGCTTATAGAGGAGTCTTTGTGAACATTAAGTTGAAAGCTTAATACTATAATGTTTATAATATATTGACTGGAAAAGTTGGAAATTGGCTCTGGAAAACCTGGAAAAGTCAGGGAATTTTACAATATAGTTTGGCTGGACACTGTCGTGGTGATTATAAATTATTTAATTCTATAGCCTCAGTCCTCAAAAGTTAACATATATGTTACGCAGTATAGATTATACAAATGTTTTTTAAAGGCTTTTATTGTGGTAAAGTGTGGCTTATTTTCCGGTCAATATGGTAATAGTTAATAAGCACGTAACTCATAAAAATCGCTATTAAAAATTCTATAACATATTTTAGGTACCTAGGGGAATTTTCAAGGACCTGAAACCTTATCAATTTTTCAAACCGATATTGAAATCATCAAAGTTTTGCAAACCCTAATGATTATCACTATTTAGGTAGAATACTTTATTTTACAAATTAGTTGAGTATCTAATCTTACTGTTCTTGTTATTCAAGATTCCCCGGCGCATTCGAATCTCAAGAAAGACAGGGGTTCCTCTGGATGTGTGGGACAGCGGAAACACTAGTAAATTGACTGCAAAGGCTTTAGCGAAGTTTGACGCGTCTAATGTTGTTGACTCTAACAGCCATGACGGAGCTGAATCAGTTATCTCTATGCTGTCCACACTCTCGATCCGGCTCAAAGACGAGACTCCAGAACAGAGGAGAGAAAGGAAGAAGGCTCTCAAAGAATACAGGAAGGTAGGATCACTTCTTCCTTTTGGTTTATAATGACGTCGAGGATGTAAAAGCAAAGACTGCAATTTAGTGGGTAACACATAAAGTTTATAGAAAAATTAGCCTGTAATGTTACTTTTCTTGCAACATTTAACAAGCCCATATCATAGAAAGCAAATGGGAGACACAGCAAAACAGATCTAAATATTAGTTTAGATATTCCAAGTATTCGTGTTCATTTCACTAAGCAGCTGTATTTACTTCCAACTTTAACTTAGCATCATCCAACAGGTAGGGATGTGCGAAGCTTCAAAACTTCGACTTGGCTTCGAAAAAATTTCCTACTTCGAAGCTTTGTCCAATAAAAATATTGACGGCTAAAATACTCAATTTATTGTTGATTATTTCCATTCTTAGTTATTATGTACATTATAAATTAATATCAATATAAAAAATATCTTAAGCAATTGAATTGTAATTTGTGATAATAATACATTTTGGGATAAAAAAAAGTTCCAAGCAATTTTAATGCATAATGTTTTACAAATAGCTACAATATAATATTTTTTATCAAGTATAAAAAATTAACAAAAAATATTCAAACTTTGATTAGGCTTCAGGAATATTTCCTATATCTGATTCGATTTGGCTTTGAATTGGAAAAGTGAGCTTGGCATGCCACATTTAGCAGGGTATTGTCTGTACACTCCAATATTTAGTATTAAAATGCAATAATGTGATGGTTGTATTTAATGCTCATATTAACAATATTAGTTTACTAAAGTTAAATTAACCTTATCTTCCTTTAATTAGATGGTTACCCAAAATTTCATGCACTTTTTATTTTACAGCTACCTACCTAGTCAACACAATTACTAAGCACCATTAAATAACAATCATAATAGGATACTTGATGGTAATATTTACCCAAGTAGATCAAAGCGGTTCGATACATTAGGCTATTCGTTAGCTTATCTGCCTAATGTGCTAAGGGTCCCGAGTTTGGTTCTTAGCATGTCGATGAAAATATGGGTTTACCAATTGAACTATTTTAGTCCATATTAAAACATATATAGAATTTATTTATCTTTATATCAAAATGCTTGATTAAAAATACACAATTATAAAAGTTGCATTAGGCCTAGGTTTTTTTATTTTACCTTACATCAAAACCTAAATTAAACACTTGTTAGTAAAAATATTTAGTTATTATTTGGAAAACTTACAATTTAAAAAACATTGATATACATTTTAGTAAAATTTTTTTCACAAGAATACAGAATTTAAATTTATTCCTTCAGACTTCTAAATTGCAGCCTATTCATATTTTCTGTCTCTTTTTCACGACACTAATTTGATCAAATTTCCCTAAGCTTCTAATTTTATCCATCCAAAATTTTTAAATCTAAAAAATAAGTATAGGCCTGAAGAGAGAATATTTTCAATTTTTTTTCGAGTTTCTTATCCTGTTCCCGGGAAAAATTAATAATTTCCACCTGAAAAAGTCCCAAAATCAAAATGTAAAAATAGTATAAGCTAACTAAATAAATTCAGTTATTAAATATAAATTTACAAAATGCTACATAAATATCTCAAACATAATTTATATATTTAATTATATTTTTATGCAATATTTTAATTTGCGATAGAAATAATTGTAAAAAATAAAAAATATTTTTTGTGGGTTTTTTAGCTTTAAATATTGTTTTGGTGAAGCTTGGTAACTGTCAAGTCTGGAATTTTACTCTTAAATCAAAGTTGAAGCGAACATATGATCAAATAGAGTTTGAAAATTTTCGAGGCTTCACACATCTCTATTGTTTTTGATAAATAAAATTGACAGGTGCCTAGGCTTTTATATTTTTCTTAAATTTTTATTTCGCTAGATACATTAAATTTTCTCGAATATATGTAGTCCTAGTAAATATGTTGATATTTCAGGAAAGAAGACTGGAGAGGAAAGCCAACACATTAGCTTTCAAAGAAGAGAAAAAGCGTCAAGAGAAGATAGCACTAAATAACAAAGTCAACCTTCAGAGTGTTCATATACTGTAACATATTAAAACTGTATAGTGGTTGTATGGATACTCAATAAGTTTCACCTGGAGTTGGGTCAGCTCCACCATTTTACTTACCAATCCAATCTACCTTTGCATCTAAATATTTGAAAAAATTATGAACAAAAAAAAGTAAATATAAATATATTATAATATAATTCAAATATTAATTGAATGTTAACATTCCTTCCTATGATTCATTCACTGTAACATTCATTTAAGTTTTTTATAATAAAGTAAATTGATAAAACTAAAAAAAAGGGAAAAATAAAATACCAAGAGTGAATTTGATGAAGCCCACCTTCCTACATTTTTCCCCTTTCCCCTAGGTGGGTTTTATTCATCAAATTTACTCTTAGTAGTTTATTTTTCCTTTTTTTTGTTTTATCAATTTCTTTTTTTATAAAATTATTTATTCATTGGACCACCTCATTTTTAAACATTCGTATAAGTATTAAATTATTAGTCTGGGGCCTGGTTGTTAAGTTAATTCTATAATTATAATAGATTTTGAACCACCAATAAACAGTAGTAGAGCTCTAAAAAAAAATTCATTTGAAATATTGAAAAATAAACTACAACAAATTCGAGGGGTCACCCTAAGTTAGTAGATTTAAGTGCAATCCTCTTTCACACCTGTTAACATATAAGATGAACATGGTTATTGTGTCATCGAAGGGGCCAAACAAATTTTGACGTTATGTCAGAGTGACATTATAAAAGAAGTATCAACAGAACACTTTTAATAGCTTGTAAGGAAAAACATTTACAGTACACCTAATTTCATTTCTCAGGGAACTGCGTGCTTGCTATTGAGCAGCGATGGTGTTAAGAGTCTACACCTATTTTCGTTAAGACAGAACTTGTTCATTAAATCAAGCGGCAATGCAGACAGTAGAAGCTACAGGTGTGTGTTATAAGTGAGTAATCTATATCCTTTCTGCACTCAGCGCATTTTCACTAGACTGAGCCAAACATTCAGGCTAATTTTCACATATTTACCTCTAAATATTTTAAATTTTCTCAAAAAAATAGTTTTAGATATAGATGAAACACATACTATAAACATTGAAGATATTCTGAATACAAGAATGTCTCAGATGCCTTTACATTTCTTTAAGTGTTTCACTCTACTGAACTCAAGGTTAAGGTGTTTTGACTGAATTAGATATCCACAACAATTAAGATCCAGCACAAGATTACCACTCTTAAAGTTTGTGTGTGTGTGTGTGTGTGTGTGTGTGTGAGAGAGAGAAAGAGAGAGACTCGGTTTGATATAAGGAGTTTAGAGGTGTGTACAAATTTGTTTATGTTATCAACTACAATTAAAGCTCGTTCTAAGCAAGTGACATTTTCAACCTGCCTTAGCCACAACCAAATCGGGTTTCAAAAATAAGTTTCAGTACATATTATACCATCTTACCTCAAAATAATTGATTTCTTTATTGAAGACACCGTTAAGAAAATAATCTGCATTTTAATGCAATACACTTTACATGACCAATTATCATTTCCCTGACTTTCCAGGTCAGTGGCAACACATTTATGTTTTTGCCTCGACCCCCTCAATCAAGCTAATGGTTTTAGGGGTGAGGAAGGTTATATTTAGAGGAAGTGTACTTGCATTTGTGTGAAGGTAGAGTGGAAAACAATTTTAGAAAAACCACCATAAATACACCCGACCCAGATTTGGATCTCTAACTAATCATAATGAAAAAAAATTGCATTCGACCAAAACACATAATTGAAATAATATACAATGTTACAAAAACACTGAGTACAAAGGAACATCACTTTTCAACAAAGAGCATAGCAATTGACTACACATTTATAAGACATTCAATTGCTTGTAGCTAAGAAACCTTTGTTTTGATATAAAATTAACTTTTAATATGAGTTTTTTATTTTTAGCAGTATAACTTTACAATAATAGATATTCCATAAATTGAAGATATCCACTTAAAAAATTAGAAGCAGCTAAATACAAATTTTAATTATAACTGTATAATCAGATTTCAATTAAAGTGGTTTATTCTCTTCACTCTCAAATAAACTACTCATAATTTTAGGATTAAATATTCAATTCCAAAATCCTTCCTGAGAAACCTTGAGGAAAACCCTAGATACAAGGTTTTACTCTAATTAGTAAAATAGGTTTGACTCTAGGACGAGTTAGAGAGAGACAGTATAGCAAAAACCACCAAGGTTCATGGAGTCATGAAATATACAAACTGTCATCAAAATCCTGAAATTGATATCGCAATCCTCTGAGACGTCCTGAGAAAGTAAAGAATGCACATAATTACTGTATTTATTTAAAATTGAAAGGTAAGTGTGTAGGCCCTGCCCTTCAATCTCCCTTTCAATGTTAATTAATTTGATAAAGAACCCAACTTTTTGTTTAGGAAATTTTAAATGTATCCGCTAAAGTATGATCAAAAACTGTTACACCATTCTGATAAACCTTAAGGCAACCTTATGACTGAATTAAAATAAACTTGCAGCCTATAAAGAATTACTGTAAAATATTGGGCCTCATTAAATACACAAGACTAGTTTAGATTTTATAAAATTTAATATAATTGAAATGTTTAATAAAATACATTTTATAATCAAATGATAATAGAATATTTTAAAACTTGGAAGTGAGAAAAGTTTAAAAACTAACAAGTTGGATGTAAAATGCAATTGTTATTACTTAGTAATTAATTATATAAGGTGAGATGTTAGGAAACAAGAAAAAAAAGGCCAGTATTTTATGGGAGAAAATACCACTATTTTTAATATATATATAGCATTTTTTTGGCTAAAATATATAAAATATCACTCCAGAAATGTAGCTTAATTTTCTTCACATGCTGACCTCAAAATTTAGTGAACATCTGTCAAAGGTGTCTTGGAATTAAATGACAACTTTTTATCTCAATTTAGATAGTTTCTCATCTAATGCTGCTATGCTCATGACAAAATATTGAAAAACTCTTAATAACATTTGAAGAAATCTAAACTACATTTATACTGGAGCAATATTTTATTTATTTTGGCTAAAAAAAATGTTTTGCTACAAAAAGTGAAAACACACTTAACTAGCATTCCCTACAATCCCAATTTGATCCAAAGTGCAGAATAAGGTCAGCCTTGAGGACATGTACCCACATTCGTGTGAGAATAGAACAGGGGGAAACATGTGACAAAGATTCAAGATCAGACCTCAGCCTAAATGGTAATTAGTGTTATTTATAAGAAAGCCCATCCAAGGAAAGGAGGAGGAACAAAGGGCTTACAAACTTTAGTATACCTCCCCCACAACCCCTTCCCCTGTTATTTAATTACTATACATTAGTTTAAAATTTAATATTTTCTCACTGTTCAAGTTTTAGATTTTAATAGAGAAATAAAGTCAACCACCACAGAAAGAATACTTGGCAATTTAATAGTTAAACACTTACAATAAAATTAATAACAAGTACAACACCTAGTTCTAATTTACAAGGATGCGTTACACACTCAACTGTCACTAGATAATATAGAGGTAAATTAAGAATGTGTGGAATTTTTAAGTCAACCAGCGACATAACTTCTTTTAAAATAACAAATTACATAATAGTTAGATGAGTTGCTCTGGCCAAAACAATGGTTACTTGCATAAATACAAAACTGTAATTTTAACATGTTGACATGTCTTATAATAATTGTGTAAATTTCCTCAATGAGGTTTTGCCAAGACTTGTTGGAAAAGAATAAACACCATGTTTCTAAAATCATTGAAGAAGCCACTTACATAATAACATTTTGTTTTGTTCTCAAACCTTTTTAAGAACCATGTATTGTATGTACATAGAATATTCTACACATGTCACTAATTAGCGTATGCTGGAATGCAGAGTTTACTTGGAGATTGATGCTGCGTAGTTTTGGTGGAGTTCTGGCTTGATGTCGTACACAAGTTCAAGGATCTTTTGAATTACCTAGATAAAGACTATAGTTATTAGTAAAGCAGATTACATTATTTTAAAAGGGAGTGAGAGAAAGGATGTATATTCAAGTAATAATCTGCCAGTTGCATAACCTTTTATGACAATTCATTAATTTTTTAAGTTGTGGGTTATGTTCTGAAGCATTCAATTTTGACAAATGGTACAGTTAAACAAGATTCAAACCCTGATCTCCCTGCCACCATCAATTTAATCTAACATGATAGTGGACATGTTACACATATGACCACCAATGTTGGTACGATTTTTTTGTTTTTTTGTGTGTGTTGGATTTGAGGAAGGGGGAGGTGTTTAGACCTCAAAACTCTCCCCAAAGAATTCAAATAATATTGCTATTTTTTTCTATGAAATTTCTTTTTATCACTCGAGAACATGAGACATCTTAACTGTAAGGTGAAGTGTATCAAGCCTACCTGTTCCTTGTGCACCGTCACCTGCTTGTTCATCTCATCAATCTTCACCTTGGTGTCTGCCTCGATCCTGGCTGCGACATCCTCCCGTGAGCCCATGTGCTAAATACAATTAATAGAAATGTATTCACTACACTAGTCATGGCTTTACTCAGAATTAAAATTATCAAAAAACAGAACAAATTGGGGGTCACTCGTCCAATACATCAAAATATGCTGTTTTAGTGTGCCGTTTGTGGGTCAGGCCACCATTCGTAATGTTTCTCAAAAAATGAAATAGCTTCACCTCTTACTACTTTTTCAGACTATACAACTATGTAACAATCACACTAATAAGCTAAGGATGAGGAAGGTTGAATTCATATGAATTGTATCCACATTTAAATGGGAGAAAGCGGAAAATTATTTTGGAAAAACTACCCTAAGTACACATAACAGATTTGAACCCTAATCTGTAAGTGGTCTAATCATAGCATTAGAGTGACACCTTAGCTCATGCAGTCGCAGAACTAAGTTAAAATTAATCAATTATAAAAGCAATTTAAAAAAATTACAACATTTTTTCCTTAGAATAGTGTTACCTAAAATAAATACGACAAAAAATATCTGAGCACAACAGTTTAATTTCAAGGAAATGCCAAGAACACGTTTCCCAAGAAAATATTTGGCATTGATATAATGTTTTAGACTCTGATCACCTGTATTAATTTCAATGCCTTATATAAAACGGTAGGTGACCTGGCAGTCTAGGGGTAAGGTGTCAAACTTCTGTGCTGGCGGCCGGAGTTCAATCCTCGGTCGCGGCAAAGATTTATCCGATTACCAAACCCTTCCTTCACCTCTGACAAGACATCTTGGGAATGTGGGGAATGCCAGGAC
Organism: Timema californicum; assembly: GCA_902141385.1. Lineage (NCBI taxonomy): Eukaryota > Metazoa > Arthropoda > Insecta > Phasmatodea > Timematidae > Timema > Timema californicum. The sequence goes on from CABFOW010000639.1 coordinate 68,595, forward strand.
TCCACGTTAAATTGTAGGTCCTTCATTTCATCTCACAATCACCCTACCATTACACATTAGCGTAAGTGTGTATGACCCGAACAGGTAGTAAGACGCGGTGCTAATAATAATACTACTAATAATAATGATATATAAAAAGTATTATTTTGTAAAAATTTATGTTGCTAGTTTTAAAAAGCACTCTCAAACTAATATTTTAAAGGTGTTGGATTGAACAACATGAATTCTAATATTTATTAACTGTTCTAACTAGCAAAATGAGATTAAATGAAAATTAGGAAAATAATTCAATCGGGAAATGTATGCTATTACTCGGTCAGTAAGTGCTGACATGTCGCCTGCTTTCAAGGAATTTAAACTCAGAATAAACAAAACCATAGTTTTACCAGTTGTTAAACATGGTCTCTTACCTTATATTACAGAAAAAAATACAGGTTGTTCAAAAAAAAAAGTTTACTATCATCATGTCTCACAACAGGTCCATTCCAGGAGGTGGAGGTGTTTACAAAATTACCCTGTACTAATCACAAGACATTGTTAGAAAAATCAAATCTTTTAGATTTTGGTGGGCAGGACAAACAGTGTGAATGGAAGAATCTATAATACATTCACGACCTTAGTTTACTTGAATGACAGCTCAAAAAGTTACTAGAAATAATCACTAATACATCCCTACGCCAACAGCTGACATCTGTTACGTTAGATAACTGTAATGAAAATGTATGATAATGTTTAAATTTGATAGTTAACTACAGTAATTTAGGCCAATATTATTTATATATTTATTTGATGTCAGGCACAAAGCTTATTTATCATTTTATTCCACTTAAAAATTTACTATTCACATTATTTTCACAAAAGGTCTGACTTATATAGCTTCAAAATGGCTACCGACGAAATTAAACCATGTGATTGAACGTGACGTAAACAAGTTCTTTACAATGATGCACCCACGCAGCCAGTGGATAAACATATTTTATTCAGTTAAATATTTTGAAAAACGATAAAATAATCATAAAATAATTTATTGTATATAAAAAAATAACAAGTATTTTCTCTTTTCCAAATAAATATGATGCATGTATGTAAAGGTATTAATATTAAACGTAAAATATAACATGTTATTAAAAATCTTAACATTTATAACAAATTACAAAACAGTGATTTTTAAAAGTGTTAGCAACCCAAAACCTAAACATAAGATTTTTGAACTGTCATGAACTTGAAAGAGATAGGGTGTAATAAAGGGGACTGGATAGAGCTAGCTTAAAAATATTTTTTCAATTAAGTGAAAAATGACTACTTAGATCCGGGGATCAAACAAAGGACCTTTGAATTTGCGGCCCAATGCTCTACCACCGAGCCATCACGTATTTAAGGTCCTACTTCACTAATTGTTTTGTATTGGGTCTAATATATTTTGTAAGCACAAATTATCTCAAGGAAAACATTAGGGCTTGTATACACACTAACATCTTATATGTATCTAAAGTCTACAAGTGGTGTAAATTATTTAGTAAAGATCATCTTTGGTTGTCTAATATCTAAACTAGGGGTGTGCAAAATTCACTTTTTCAATTCTAAGCAAACTCAAATCAAATTTATGAAATGTTCTCAAAGTCAAATCAAGGTTTTAATATTTTAGCTAGTTGTTTTTTATGAATCAAATAGTCAAAGCTATTATTTATGCTTTTTAGTGAGAATTACTCCATCTAGACACGGGAATCAAACCCAGGACTTGTGGCTTAGTACGCCAATGCCCTAACCACTGAGCTATTCAGGAATCGTCCGGTGCCCAGGGTCATTCTTCACTCATATTTTAAGGCAGAGTCTATGATGAACGTGCAGAGCCAACAATTTCCACCTGTCCATCATAGACTGCCTTATAATATGAGTGAAGAATGACCCTGTGCACAGGACGATTCCTGGATAGCTCAGTGCTTAGAGCATTGGCATACTAAGCCAAAGGTCCCGGGTTCGATTCCCATAAACCTGTGTCATTTTTCAATTTTTAGTTGTCTTATGATTGAAAAAAATGTGTGTGCCTTTAAATTTCTTGGAGTATTGTAGCTCTAAATGTTTTTATTGGCAAAGCTTTCTACTTGTTGAAGATGGAATTGTTTTCAAAGAAAGTCGATGCAGACAATTGTTTAAAAGTAAAGTCTAAAGTTTTGAAGCTTCGCACAGCCTTTTTACCTAAACTACCTAATAAAAATAATAATTCTCTTAGGTAACTAACATACCAGTTCGAGCTAATAACCTTAGTCATTAGAGGAGTCAACCATTCTCTAGAAGAAACTTCCTGAATATTTCCTATATTTTTTATCTTCCTTTCGTGAATTTTCCTTATGAAATATTTTATGCAAAATTGTATTTAAACGCTTTGCATTTAAAACCTTTGCCAACAATTCCTGCAATATAATTTTTCTTAAGGTTTGAGTTTTAGTAAAAATTCGCCTTAATTACGGCTTTCTTATGACAATATTGGTTAAAATTTTGTGGGGCCATGGATAATGGTGTCATTAACATTAAATGTGTTCCAAACACAGACATGTTCCACCTCACAGGGGTGACTCAAAAACTGACTGGGCAGGCTACCAGAAAACAAATGCAATAGCAACCAAGTCTTACTAACAGTCTGTTTTGTGAAATTTCAAGCATTTCTTCAATTGTGTAGCCTAATATAAAAGTATATAGGTAATAACAAAAGCAATATTGTACTATGATAAATATTAAGTTCTGAGCCTTCATATCAAATATATTTGTATCTTCGATCAAATGCCACAAGTTTGGACTAAACGATTTGGTATAGATTTTATGTTTCAAATATTGGGAGTAGAAAAACTGACCTATAGGCTCAAATATAGAACTCCAATGGACTTTTAATTATCAGCGATTCTAAAAATTCAAACAAATGTAAATGTACGAATTGTAAAGGATCACAGTTTGTATTATCCTATGTATATAATAAATCTTTCCTATGAGGGATTTTAGTCACATCACAAGCATATCACATGACCACAGGATAAGCATTACCTTAGCTTCAAACTCCTTGAATTGCTTCTCTCTTTCTTGCCTGTACTTCTCAATTTCATCTTGAGCTTCTTCTTTAGCTTGCTTCAATCGTCGTGCCTTTCCTAAATAAAAAATATTCCTCGTAAATTCAAGTTTTATTCAATCTCAAAAGTAATGTAGGTCACGCCCCTTCTAAAAAATGTATTTATGCTTTTAACATTCATTTCAAAATATATCAAATTTATTGCTACTGCATAAGGATAATATAATACATCTACTTACGTTTCCTTGCCTCAGAAACCTTTTCGGCTGCCCGTTTCTCCGCGGCTAAAAGCTGTTGAATTCCTTGAGTTTGACTTGCCATCTTTACCTAAATTTATCGGAGAGCTTTCTCACAGGTAAGTCATATGATTTCTCTTTCTATTGAATGTCAGTAGATGTCGCACAGCTCGCCAAAGAGAATTAAACATCCAAAGAAATATTATTTCCTGAATAGATTTACGTGTGTCTTCAGGCACTAAAATTTGGGTAGATGTACATTTCATCTTAGACCCACAATAGCTTAATTAAATTTTGTATACTCTACTTGTTAATAAATGTCACCAACATGTTAATTTCAAAACATTTTTTATTATCAAATATTATGTTTATTAGTAAATTTGTAATATACTGAAATGGACCAATAGTTTTGTTGAAAGAGCGATTTAATATATTAATATGTAGATTTTTGTTTGTGAATAGTTATATTGTATTGTAATGGCCTTTAGGGTAGGAAAAGAGAGGATATACATAAAAAAAATTGAGGTCCTCACGAAAAACGCACCTTCAGTTATTATCTGTAAAATATATTTAAATTGATAGGCAGTTAAAATCTAGAATTCAAAACGTATTGAATAAAAATTAAAAATAGCCTGTATAATTGGAGTTTCATTTTTAGTATGGATCATTCTAACAAGGAGGGAAGGATTATCTAACTCTCCTCTCCCTCAGCCCAGTGCTCAATCACTGCTACCCACCAATAATATTTATCACACAGTTATTCCGCAAAATAAGTGAAATAAAACATAAACAACGTTTACCGAGTCTTAGCTGTGATTGCATTGTTTACTTTAATAATACTTCACAGATATTAAAAACCAAAGACTTAAACAAATATGAGCAAAACATATACATCACCAAAACAAGAAAAGCTATACGTCAAAGCCCTCTCGATTAACTATAATTACTACATTCAATAGTTCCATGTGCCACAAACATATTTCAATTCCTAACAAACTCGTACATTGAGTTGTGTTGACAGTAACCAACTCAATTTCAACTAAACAAACAATCTTCAACTAAAACTTACATTGCTACAGATCATTTAAAGTACGGATTTGCGTGGGGGCTTTACCTCTAGGACATAACGAGTACCAACCCTTGGATTTAGTACTAACAACAGTGTTTGCAACCTCATTTACAATACATTTTTTGTCATGAGAGGACACTTCCAGAGGATAAACACGTTTAATTGCTATCAAAGGTTTACCAGTCAATGCCCTCAGGTGAACCAGACTAACTGCACCATCTCGCCCAGGCAATAACTCTTTCACCCTGGCTAAGGGCTAGTCATCTTTCTTTGTACTGTCGCTCCCAACAAGGGCCACTTCACCAACTGTAACGTTCCTGCGGTTTGATAATATTGTCCTTTGCATGCGCTGTCCAAGATACTCACTACGGAATCATTGACCCAGGTCATCTCTGATAAATTTTTGCTGGTAACGCCTCTTGCGGTTAAAATCACATGTTTTTCCATTATCGCAATCAGTAACACCAATTTCCCTAATCTCCTGCTCGAACATTGCTGGAGTCAGTTACATTAGGTCTGATTAATCATTTGACACATAGGTGAGTGGACGAGCATTAACAATAGACTCACAATCACAAAGAACTGTAGTAATCTCTTCAAATGAAAGTAGAGCCTTTCCTAATACTCTTCGTAGTAGTTTCTTCATTATACGTACCAACCGATCCCACCATCCACCCCACCATAAAGCTGTAGGCGAGTTGAATTTCCAATAGATACGTCGTGCGATGCTAAATTTGGTGATCTTATGCCATTCAAGCCTTTCAAATGAACTCACAGCACCTACAAAATTTGTACCATTACACTATATAGCGCCTATGGTTTACATGACGCCTTGCTATGAAGCGATAGAGAGCCTGGAGGAAATCAGCGGTTGATAATGAAGACACCAGTTCCTAATGTACGGCTCGGAACACCGCACATGTGAACAAGCATATCCAGTCTTTTCTGTCCACCTTTAATGTACACTGGTTCAGCAAAATCAACACCAGTAATTTCGCCAACCACAGAATATTTTACTCTATCAACCGGCAGGGCTGCCAGTATATTCGTCAGGTTTATTGCAGCTTGCCTTATACTAAGAATACACTTAGAGATGACAGATCGGACTGTCCTTCGTCCACCAAGTACCCAGAATTGTTCTCCCACAATGCTCTGCAATCCCTGCACACCAACATGCCATAAACTATCATGTTTCTCTTTTATCAATAACTTCACAACAGGTTGGTGTGCGGGAAGAATCATAGGGTATCTAAAATTCTCACTGACTTCATAAAGTGTAATTTTACTCTTCAGGCGCAAAATGACTTGCTTGTCTTTAAATGGATGTAATGATACAATTTGTTGGTATTTCTCATCCTTAAATGAATCATGTTGAATATTTTTCACAACCACATACTCGACATCTCCAATTTCCTGGACAGAAAGTTCACCATTCATACGATGATTAGACCTACGATTTTTTTTGAAAAAACGCTGAAACCATCATGCCAAACGTAGTACCTTTTGATGAGATTAATATTGAAAGTACCATCCAGGAGTCTCGTAATCTCTATTTTTCACACCAGTTATGAATGTGGAGGTAATTTTCTTCTTGTTATCTGCGTTGACTTAATCTTGTTGACATATAAATTCATTATTAGGCCACTCAGCTGATGATTTTCACAGCCAACTAGGCCCCTCTCACCATCTTGACTCCAACAATTTATTGGATGTACAACCTCTTGATGGCAGGTCAGCCGGATTCATGTACCCATGTACATGCCACCACAATCCATGTTTGGTTTGTCTTCGTATTTCCAAAACCCTATTCAATACAAATGTGGTCCATTGATCGTCACATTGGATCCAAGAAAGAACAGTGGCTGAATCGCTCCAAAAATACATATGCAGATCATTGATAGATAGGTCTTCTGACACTGATGGACTTAGTCTTGCCCATTTTGAAGCTGCTAACAGCTCAAGCCAGAGAATGGTCATTTTCTTAACTGGTGCCACCCTTGACTTTGCTTGAACTAACTGCACATACACATCTAGGCTAGTATCTACTCTAAAAAATATACTGCTGCTGAATATGCCAACTGGCTTGCCTCACAAAACATATGTAGACTCCAGCTGTATGTGTGACTCAGTCCTCCATTTATCCACCTTGGAATCTTTATTTTTGTTAGTCATGGTAGTTCATCCACCCAACTTAAAAAAAACTTGGTTTTAATATTGAGACCTGCTTCCGTATTCCAACAACCTATCTTGAATATCCATGTTTCTTGCATTAATAACTTAGGGCATAATGACACAGGGCATGAAAACCCAATGGGGTAAAAACACGATGAGCCATGAAGAGAATATTTTTTTTGTTGCCACTTCCAGGCTAATATTTGTTAGATACTCTGAACTAATCTCCAATGTATCACTTACATGGTTCCACTTTAGGCCTAACACATAAGAGTGTTCCCCAGTGTCACATGTTGGAACATATTTTGCTATAGTGTATTCCCATCCCCTAAGATCGAATTTTCGTTTTAACATCACTAGCCTCTTGAATGAACCCATGTAGTTCTTGCTCATTCTCAACACTTGTGACACAATTGTAAACATAAAAGCTCTTCTTTAATTTCAAAACTGTGTACTTGGAAAACAAAGTAGAATCATCACACTAACTTGAATAAAGCCTCTTGTAGATGATGCTCAATCACAGCACCTCGCAGAAAAGGACTACAAGATACACCAAACACTACTCTTGTGTGAAGAAAGACCACTACTTGTCCCTATTCATTCTTATCCACCCATAAAAATCTTAAAATATCTCGATCTTCTTCACGCAAGTTTATTTGCAAGAAAGCTTTCTTAATATCGGATATGACACCAATTTTGTTCAACCTGAAACGTGACTGATGGGATATATTATATTAGATTAACACCTTTGTCTTAGCAATCATTCCATGATGGATTACGTTCTTATTTTTGCCAAAGCATCAAAAACGGGTCTTACTTTGGTAGTACTGTTCTCTTTGACAACATGCCGATGATTCAAGTAGTGTCCATAGTTTCCTATCTCAGAATTACTGACAATTTCAATAATACCTCCTTCCCTCCCCTCATATAATACTCGTTGATAAGCTTCACAATAACCATCCAGCTTCAGTTTATTTACTGTCGTGTCGAGTCTTCTATGAACCATATTGTAATTGGAAGGCAGGGGTGTATGACCCTCTATCCAAGGCATGTGGTCTTCATACTGGCCATTAGAGTTCACTGTTACCGTCTCAAGGAAGTTCTTCTTAACTTCTAGCTCGATTTCTTGTCTTGACTTCTTCTCTCTTGGATCCAAGATTCCTAGCACATCCAGATTCCATAAATCAGCAATATTGGCATTAGCAGCAAACATTTCCGTCACCATCATGGCTTTACTCTCACCTGCTTTTCTTCTGGGGACCTTACCCATAAGAGTCCAGCCCAGTAATGTTTCAACTGCAACTAGACCACATTGTAGGATGTGACGCCGACAGGTTAGCAACTTTCCGGCCACATCAGCACCTATAAGAACCTCCATAGGAGCAAGACCCTCAACAATATATGCTATTTTTATTTGGTTGTCCCGTAGTTCTTGTGTCCAGGAACCTTCACTGACATGTGATATGTTCCCACATATTGTTTGCTGATACAATGCTTAGAAATTACAAGAATATCTGCCATCCATACTCTCTAACCGGATCTGCTAACACTTATGTTCAAACACAGCAGTTTGAACACCAACAAACAAGGTATTGATAATTTGGTCCCTCTTTAATACAGGAGTTTGTAGAAATACTTCAGTAGTAGTATGGTTGGATAAAGCTATCTCAACTACTGGGGTTGTCAATGTTTGACTAGTTTCAGCTATGGGCTCATAAGATTTATTAAAACATTCTTTATTAGAAGCAAGATTATGACACGTCAGAACAAGACGTTGCCTTTTCTCACAGATTGCACACCTTAGACTAGCTTTGCACTTTTTAGAAACGTGCCTCGTCCTCAAACTTATAAAGCAGCATCCTTTATTATTCAATATTGGTCACTTTTAATTAAAGGTCATTTTCTGTGCCTTAAAACAATCCTCACTTGGGTGACATTTGTCACAAAACACAATTTCTTATCCTTTTAAAAGTACCTTTAGTCTGTATTAGTCCAGCGGCAGTAGGAACACTATCTTCAACCTGGTACTGCTCTCTCTTCCTTCTTGTGTATCTATGATCCACTCTTACTCCAAAACCAGCTACAGCAAGAGAAATCCTTTCTTCCCCTTCCACTTCATTCTTCACGAAAACCATGATATCACTCACCCTACTTCTGATTGTTCCTTCGGCGTCAGGAAGTGATGTACTATTAGATATAGAGTTGTTGAAGTTCCTATGCCACGCACGTAATAATTTCTCTGGCATGAATGACTCTGCCAAGGTATACAACATAGCAGCACACTTTTCGGTTGTAACACCAAAAGTATCCAAGTCTCTTAAGCAGGACTTAATTTTGTCGTATAGTGTGGAAAGTCCAATTCTCTCTGATGGGTGCAATGCATTGTATTAGTCCAGTGGCAGTAGGAACACTATCTTCAACCTGGTACTGGTCTCTCTTCTTTATTGTTGATCTATGGTCCACTTCTTCTCCAAAACCAGCTACAGCAAGAGAAATCCTTTCTTCCCCTTCCAATTCATTCTTCACGAAAAACATGATATCACTCACCCTACTTCTGATTGTTCCTTCGGCGTCAGGAAGTGATGTACCAGTAGATATAGAAGTGTTGGAGTTCCTCTTCCACGCACGTAATAGTTTCTCTGGCTAGCTTTAGCAACTCTCTAACATAAACTTCTATGGGAAAATCGTCGCGACCAATTCGTGACTTCAAGCTATTAATCACTAGGGAGTAATTATCTCCAGTTGGAGGGAAACTTTCCACAAGATCCCGAGCTCATGTACCAGGAATTGTTGCCTGTAATAAGTATTGGAATTTATACTCTGGAATAATACCACTACCTTCACGAATCTTGAACTGACTCCAGAATTGCAACCAATCCCTCATATCATTTCCAAACATCTTTAGTTCCATAACTGGAAGTTTAAATTTTATTTTACATACGGTGTTTATGCTAGCACTTACACTCGTGGCATCACCATCACTCGCGTTCATAACCTTGAAAGTTTTATTCTTACACACATTGTATTAAATTTCAGCTTCTAGCATAAGGTTGAATATATCTTTCTCTAATATATTTAATTCATTAAACTTCTGCTTCAGCAGGTCATAACAAGCTCTTACATTTATCTTGTCTATAATCTGCAACACAAGTTCTTAATTAAGTTTCGTTAATGCTCTAGTAAATGCATTACGCAAAGCAGCACGGGCCTCTTTCTTAATTTCCATGACTAGGTCTACACTCAAGAATAACTCACAATTCACTGTTTTAAATCATAGCTGCCTTGTCACGGTCACCATAAAATGTAAATTAAACTTAGCTAACCACCAATAATATTTATAACACATTTTTTCTTCAAAAGAAGTGAAATAAAACCTAAATAACATTTACCTAGTCTTAACTTTGCATTGTTGACTTTAATAATAATTAATAGATGATTAAAAACCAAGGACTTAAAAAACAATTATGAACCAAAAAACATAAATATCACCAAACTAAGAAAATCTAGACTTCACAGCACTCTTCAAATACAATTACTATATTCAATAGTTCCATGTCCCTCAAACTTATTTCAATTCCTAACAATCACTATATACCACCGAACCCCACCATAAGCTACCTTTTGATTCGTGTACTTCTGTAAATTAAGATTTTTTTTTTTNTTTTTTTTAGTTATAATAGAGAATTTGAAAATATGAGTGTTGGACAATGCACAATACATAAAACATATAATACATATATACATACCTCATCACGCTCTTCCCTTTCGGGTTAGGCAAGAAACTATGCATATAGAAAAAAAAACCTCAATTAATCCATCCTCATTAACTTTATCCACACTTCCCTATCCTCAAATACCTTCGAGTCAACAAAATCCATACACCAAATCATGCATATTATTTTAATTTTTTAAACTCTTAATGTTGTTCTGTTTCCCACATTTATCAACAACATTTAACCACCTATTACATGGCCTACCCCTTCCTATTGATCAATACACTCTACTGTCATATATTCACTTTGTCACTCAATCCACACTCATCCCCTCAACATGGTTCGGTTCTCATTTCAAACTACATTCTATCAGCACCCATTCATTACTGACCCTGTCCATACAAGTTTTTCCACACATAATATTTCTTAGATATCTCATTCTAACCGCATTCACCTTGCTTTTGGGTTTTTCCTGACAAACCCACATCTCATAACAATAAAACAATGCTGGCGTTTACACACTTTTATATAATACCATCCTTGCTTCGTTCGATTTTACTTCATAAAATATTATTATGGATATTATTATGAGACACACAATTAAAAAAAAAGGTCACCAAGCAATAATAAATGTTTGAAATATGTTCAAATTTCTGATTAACGGAAAAAATAAGATGTTTGGGTATTGTTAATAATAAGTCATATTTTAACATTTTTAAATTATACTTTGAGTCAGTGTAATTACAATAATATAAATGCACAATTTAAATAATGTTATTATTTGAATTATGGATAATTTTACTTATAATAAATGACAAGTAAAGATAATGTATAGCATTTTTTATGTCTAATAGAAATATTCATTAATTTAAAAATAGCATTTATTTTTTGTCTTAACTGACTTCCCTGTTATTTGTTTGGCTGGCTACTACGGTAAACAGCTCTGCGTGGATCTATATAGCATTATATTAAGTTTTTGAATACTGCAAAATGTAAGCCATATTAAACAAATAATATCTATAAAGTTAAGTGGTCTATTTCGCAGAAAGTATAGATAGTTGAGTAACTAGTGTTTGACATGGATCATTCAAGGTCCAACATTAAATTGTTGTTGATGCACTCTAGCTAGTCTATTTCCTTGACTATCAGGACTTTGATTAATTTAGTTATGCTCTTTCCCGTCAGGCAATGCTTCTTTTAGCAGTTATGCTTTTTTTTGTTTGCTTCAATTGCTAGTCTCATCAATCTCTATTCTCTATGCATTTCATGAAATTCATTTGCAGTCAGGTTTTCTTTGGCGTGTTTGACAGACAATGGTGTCGATCCTTTGTGATTTGATTTTAATGAGAACACTGTTAAGGGCAAAAAATAATTCTATTAGTTTCACACGAAAAATGAACTATTTGTGCTAGCGGTTCGCTAGCAAATTAAAATGTGGTGTCTTGTGAGTCAGCCGAATTCTGTGATATTAGAAGTTGAAGTAGACCCTAAGGCGAAAGGACAAGAATGTTTGGAAAAGGTAACTTAATTAATTTATTTTACTTTAAAATTTAAATTAATTTTATTTTTGAATAGAATAATCTTTAATTGCTTAGGTTTTCCAGCGTTCTCTTTGTTACTTTTCGGTTTTTTAACTTTTTTTCATCATGCCCGGTACAAATGACCATTTCTTTTACACAATTTTGTTCATTGAATTGTAAAGTCCGATACACAACACACTACTCATTGTAGGCCTACAAGAAATTGGATAAGTTTTTGGTCGCTTTACTTGCACACAAGTGTTATCTTGAGACATATGATTGCATACAATAGTTGAACTATTCAATGGCTTCTTAAATAAATTTAGTAATAAAAAAAAAAAATTTTCTATAAACATTTAAGTTACCTAACTATCCCCAAACCCAAAGATATATATTTAAACAGGCGAAAAACAATATATTTGGTTTTCATTCACCTATAATTTTAATTCAGGTTTGTTTTGATGTCTAATTATGATGATTGTTAATTGATAAGTTAAAACAATTCATTAACAAATTATGGTCTAACAGTCAAGGTTAGGTTCACACAACAGTTTTTATTGTACAAAAAGCTGTGAAATAAATTGTTTAATATCTTACATTGATTGAATGGAAGTTCAACCTCAAGACTGTTCACATGGCATATGTGATTCGATACAATATTTTGGACCATGTGATAGTTGTTTTTGCTTATAGTGGAATAACAAAAGATAGTAAATAAATTATTTATTTTATTTATATTATAATATATATTTATAACTTTAAATTGTAACTTTTTTTATTCATAATTTGATGCCTAAGTTATCATATAGCCTACATTCAATTAGTTCATGTCTGGCAGATAGGGCTCCTGGTTTTTATTGTTAACACTCTAAATGTTGATCAATAAAAATTGCTGATATGGGATGTTCTATACCTTGGAATTGCATAGAAGAAGTTGCGCAAAGCAGATATTATACAATCTTTGGTGTTCACACACACCGTCTTTAGGTTACAATAAGTTGTGTGTACTGGGCTTAAAAACTCAAAAGCTGTTCAATCAATATGGCCGATATTGGACATGTTATTTTTTCTTACAAGGTACACTATGTACACTATGCATACTATAAGTTTTGCAAAGCAACACTTATAAGATCTGGTTGATTATTATGACACAAACTTATGGTCACAACATTCTGTACAATAAATTGTCGTGTGTACCAGGCTCTAAAGGTCTGGGTTGCATTGATGCCAGGTATGATTGCTTATATTAAATTTAAGCATTATGATGGCTTATTTGACTTATATGCGATTAAATATTTGATTAGTAGTTTTAAATAATTTCACAAGGGCTATGGATATGAATAAAGGATTATTTTCTAAGTTAGGTTCAGCCTATTAAAAATAATAATTTAAACACTCAAAAATTCCTGTGTTTGGTCTTCGATCTCCTATTTTAATTTATATGATCGGTTTTGATAAAAGTATTTGTTTGTTAATAAGTAGACTTTAACTTACCATCATTCATCAAAAAAATGTTTAAGAATATTTAGTTTTCGACTCAAAATGGCTATAGTGCGCTCTACAGGCATGACTAGTTATTTCTTTCTCTCTCTATTAAATTATAATAAGTTTAATGTTTTATAGCACCTATACACACAACAACATAAACAATTTTCCTATTATAACAAGTACATTTTGTGAAAAACTTCGAAATTGTTAAAAAAAATCCCAGAAAGCTCACATAGTTGCTATTTTGTAGCACCGTTCTATAGAATCCTATTCTATTAGGCTGTCCTTATACTTCACCTTTTTACAACAAAAGTATTCTAAAAATAATAGGCTAGTTGAACAAGATTTTTATTTATTCACACATGAAAGGTTAGGCTAATCTGTTATTTTTGTTCAAAATATATTAAATATTGTGCACAATTTTTTTATCACATGCTACAATATTTCCTAGTCAATTGAGATGTGTGACAATCTACTTAATGGCCTAACTGGTTGTTTGACTTGTTTCGTTAGAAGATGCTCAAATATTATTTAATCTAGATAATATTGTCTAACAATAGTTACTCATTTCAAGAATTAGGTGCTACTAAAAAAAGAAAACTCTGATACAGTACTTGTGAACGCTTAATGTATATTAGTAAATATGTTAAATCACCATTGGGCTAATATTTTATTTAAGGTGTCTAAACTGTTGTAGGAATGTTTCATTGACATTTAGAACTTTTCAAAAATACTCATAACCATTACGTACAGTTATCATATATTATGGGTTTTGGTGTTGTCACGTATAAAGTTTTGCTATGATTAAATTAGTAGTTAATATTCCCAGAGCTTCGGTATTTAAATTATATCAATTTTTTTTAAAATTATTGTTCCTGGAAGCTGCTAAAGGATGGTGACTATTGTATTTATTTTTTGGCGCGTTTTATAATAATTTTGTTACAATTTAGAATTATTTTAGCTTTTTTTTTGTTGTAATCGAAAACTAACAAATGTTGTGTGTATAAAGGGATACCTTGTCTTTCATCACTTGGAGTTTTGTTGCTTTGCTCTTTAGTCAGTTTTCAATTAAAACCATATTTACTAATCATGTCTCTTTCCTTGCTCTTTCATCACATTTTGTGACATGGCATGTGATAGTTTTTCCAAGAAATTATCATTATAATGTGAGTGGCCTTATTGACCTCATTTCTAGGAAAAATCCATGTTCGCTCATGTTAGCAAGAGATTAAACGCCATCCAGTCTTTTGCTGTGCACTGTTTTGTACTGTCTCAATTTAATCTATTATATTTGTGATTAAATTCTTTGGTAGCCCTGATGCATTTGTTAGCCAAATAAAGGCAACACCTTGACTTTTGTCATTTTTTTACTTTCATCATTGCTCACGTTCCTAAAGGTCGAAAGAGCGAGGTATGCTTGTAAGGGATAGAAAACATTAAATTTTAAATAACTTGAGCCAAAAAAAAAATTCCACTCGGCTTGTACCATCCCCCTCAAAAGTTGTACAATAATACATTATTCCTATAATAATAAGTTGTGCAAAGCAAATCTTGTACAACTTTGGGTGTTTGCTATAGAGCAAACTTGTGAGCACAACATCTTGCATACTCCCTTCACTTCAACATATATGTTTAAATAAAACTTGGTGGAATAAAGTTCAGACATTATATGAAAAAAAAACTCAATAAAATAATTACTACCCTACTTTTAAATTACCCGCTTCAGTGGTTACATGGTCTAACACGCTACTCTTGTAGAAGGCTAGGGTAGACTGCCGATGGCGAGGAGAACGAGTTTCAAATTTCATTTGGGTATACTAAGGGTGGTTTTTACAAAATTCGGATACACTTTCTTAAATATAACCTTCCTAATCCAAGAACAATTTGCTTACTGTAATTAGTACATATGCATGTAACTCGAACGGGCTTGAAGATGCAGTGCTAGAAATACTTCTAAATTTCAGCTTTCATAAAATTATGGTAATCATTTTTAAGAACTTTTCATGGTTTTTATGTTTAAATTACTATTGGTTAGGTTATAAAACATAACACTAGAAATTAAATATAAAGTTGTAAGTTAACTCTTGGTTACTTTAGCATTTTATTACCCTCAGTGTTGCCTGTGTTATACACCGTTTTAAAAATATAACATAAGAGTACTGTATACAATATTTTTTAGACTGATATTAGTTAGTTTTTTAAAGGGAAAATTGCTAGTAGTTGTTCAAGTTGTCTTTTAACATCTAGACCAATTTGTGCGGGTAGACGTGTGAGTTTTGAAGTAGAAGTGTTTCAACCTGTTTATTATACTCGTGCCTTGGTGAGTCATGATAATAGGTAAAATTAGTTTTGTCTTTTCACTCTGGGCTAGATATTATTTTAAAATTTACTCTTAACTTAATTTTTTAACTAGGAGTTTTATGTATTAAAAAAATCAATACGACTTAAGAAAACGGCCCACTGAGTTAAGTTTGACCATAAAATAGTCTGATACCCTATCTCAGTTGTTAGCATTTTTGTTTTCTGAACTAAGGATCTTTGGTTTGGTTCCTGACATAGGTGGAAAATTTATCCTTGGTGGAATGTGGTTTTTGCCTTTCACAATGATGAATTAACAGCAGGGGTTATGTCTGTTAGGTACCTCAAATAATAGAAAAAATAAATAAAAATAGTTAAATTATGTTGAAAGATTTCGGTTCTACCCTGGTCGATTACATCATGACTGTATCTAAGTTGCACCATAGTATAAACTGTCACTGTAGGCTTGATACCTTTCAGGGCAAATGGAGTGTACAATCTACTATCAACAAAGCAGGCATGTGTTATAAATTAGCTAAATTATAACAAATTAATTTTTTGTTAATGAAGTATACATTCTTATCGGGACTAGAGTGAGTGGACATAGATAGATAAGGTTAATGAACTCTCGGCTAATCAGTATGAGGGTTATATTGCACCAGCAGTTTAGACCACAGGATTGGACGGACTACAATGACCTTGACCTTGTATGAATATTCCTACTCTGTGGTTGGTCCGCCTAGCCGGCATAGTTAGCTAACGTGTTAGTGTTGGGTTGAGCTAGACTGCCGAGGACGGGGAGATCGAGGTTCAACTCTTGCTCGGGTGAACGGGGGCAGGGGGGTTCTTCCTAAAGGGTTTCTTTCCTCGCTCTCTCTCCATACAAATGCAGGTTCACTTAATCTGTATTCAACCTTCCCAATTCCTAACCCATTAGCGTGGGTAGTACGTAAGCATATAACCCGAACAGGTAGTAAATAAATAAAAAAATACTTTTTAGTTAATCAACACTTTGGTATATTTGGGAAATTTGAAAGCAATAACAATAAAAAAAAGGGTAAAAATTCAAATAAATAAAACCAAAACAAATTGAAACATTTTGTGGAACTAAGTACTGCATTTGCGCACTCAATTGATGAAATTGATGAAATAATATCTCTGAGAAAATAAATAGGCTTACCAGGCAAGAGCAAATTCTGGTTTTAAATGTTCACTCAGAATAATTTAAGCTTTCTTTATTTAATCCACATAGCTTTATTATGGTGTGAAAAAGGTTTCCACAACACACAATCTCCCTTGTTTTTTAATGTTATCTTTAACATTTTAAAACCAGCATTGAGGATCACATGATTTAAAGTGTCATGCTTGCAATAGACTAGATTGCCAATGAGAGGAAGATCGGGGTTTGATTATTGGACAGATGCCCCAAGAGTGGTTGAATATGCAACTGAAGGTACATTTCCTCTGAATTACTCTAATTTATATGTGACCCATTTCAGTGACCAAATGGTCTAAGGTGTCGTTCACATGTTAGATTGTCCTGTTAATGTAAGGAACTCGGGTGTATTGAGGGTGGCTTTCCCTAAATATTTTCCCACTCTCCTTCTAGGCAAATGCAGGTAAATTGCGCTTCCTCCACATCCATATCCCATTGGAGTAATTTTCATAAGTGTAGGCCTATATCTGAACAGGTATTAAGACGGCAATAAAAAATAGATCCTGCACCAAATTACTTGTTTTGCGAGCAAGTAGGCCTATTTACAACTGGCCTAACTGTTATCTGATAACAAGTGAGAAATTGGGTGACTCTAATCTATTCAACTAATGAAGTTGCCATCATCTGATCTATTTCCTGTGACAACAAAGGTTATTGTAAACATTCTTTCAGAAATTTTTCTAAGTTTTGTTGTAGGTACTATAATGAAAAAGATTTCTCCTAAGGTATTTAAAAAAACTTATCTGCCCTTAATTCCAGAAAAAGGTTTTTTTATGCCTTATATATAATTATGGCTTATTCCATGTAAAATCGGCTAATTTAAGAATATTCTTATGCTGTTACATCCAAGATTTTCTTAATATTCTTTCCTTTGTAGGTAGTATATATAAAAGTTAAGAGCTAAACTTTTTTACTCGAAATTTTTGGATTTAAATTACAAAAAACCCTCTCAATATATTTTTTTCAAAGAAAGCGAATGCTACTATTCTACAATATAAAAAGTTTGATATTTATGTCTTAGAAGTCATAATTAACATTTAAGAAAATGATAATAAAACAAAGATAAATATATAATATTAAAGATTATATTTTTCCAAGGTTTTGAACTCTGTTTTAAAGTACTAAATATAAGCTTTAATTTACACCAAAACGAACAAAATTGTTTGGAAAATAGTGTAAGTTATTACAAGTAATTACAATCCAAATTGGAGCAAATCTTTTAACAAGAAACAGATTAAAAAAGAATAATGCCATTCACAGAACAATATGAAAAAAATATTTTACCTCAATTTTGTATATGTTATGGACAAAGTGAATAAAAGGTCACTATTAAATATGACCTGTTATTATGCATACTGACCAAAGAAGTTGAGTAGTGATAAATATTTGTTAATTTATCATTTTGACCAGGCAATATGCTTTATGATCCAGTCTCTCTGATGATATGAATTTTCTAATATAATTTTTCTAATAATCTGTAATAGTTGACCCTTCCTATGTAAAAACAAAAAACAATTAGTCTCGTTAGTTAGATTAGATTAGTTAGGTTAGCTAGGATAGGCTATTAAGGTAAGGTGAGAAAGGTTAGTTAGGATAGGCTATTTAGGTTAGGTTAAATAGGTTAAGCTTGGTTAGTTAGGTGCTGATTAGCTGACATGTGATTGGATGTTCATTGTTCCCATCCTGCCAGTGACGTAGTACTGCACTGTTTTTCACATAGCCCAAAGAGTGTGGAGCATTGCTTATACTGCCCGGTCAAAATGATAAATTAACAAATATTTATCACTTCACCAGATTGATTTCATCAATGACCTGGTAAATCATTACATCCATAACATATACACTTACAAAGGAAAAAAAGTATAAAGAAATTTTGTGAGCTACGGTTACATGGCATTAGATAAAATCACGTGAAATGAGATGTTTCTGATCATCTCCAAAGGCAAAAGGGTTAGCTGGTTTCCTTCAAATTTGGTGTTTACATATTTTTATTTTGTGCATCACAAATATGAACATAGAAACATTCAAAGTCAAAACTTAATTTTTCTATTTTTAAAATTACAAACAATCAGACTAAATTTCATTCATGCATAGATGTCAAGATGAAAAGTAAATATGTATGGCCTCAAATGCCCACAAATATATCAAAGGGCTCTGGCAATAATAGTGTTTTGTTAGTTTTAAATTCTGTATTTTCTCATTTTATACCCAGTACTGTTGGCTTCCCAACAAAAAATATATTATTTGCCTGAACACACTTAAATATAATCTACTTTTTTTTTTAACTGCTCAATGGGACCAACAATTCTAAAGATTCAATTTCACTCGTTTATTGAAGCTCAAGGTAATAATTAATTGGGTATTTTGTTTAAACATATTTAAGAACCTGACCAACTGACTAGGGGTTACAAAAGTTTTAAAATATAACTATTTTATCATATTTAATGTTAAAAATATATAACATAGGCTGTTAGCTATTTTAATAAATTGTCTAGCCTCTACTTAATTTTGATGTTACTATATTAAAAATAAATGATAAAACAAAAATCATATTTATCACAAACACTCTTCATATAGGTCTATACATTTTAAACAAATTGTTAGATCATACATACCATTTTTTTTTTCAAAAACTCAATTATTTTTAGACCATTCTCATTTTATTTTTCATTAAAAAAATAAAAATACATCGTTATTTATCATGAAAATTAATCATATAGTTAGTTCCATCTTGAACTGGGCCCTAAATTTTTAAGACCCATTTTCAAATTTTTAAAAATTTTCTTAACGTTTTGTTGACCTGATTCTTAGGTTAAAGTGTTCGCCTCAGGACCAAATGTTCTTGAGTTCAAACCCAGTCGGGACTGACAGATTTTTCTTTGGTGATAAAAATCTATAACACAACTTCCTTCAGAGGGGAAGTAAAGCTGTCAGTCCCGTGTAAATTTTGCCATGTAAAAGAACAGTAGAAGGTAGTATATGAAAATACCTTTCCCGCGCTCTCATATAAATTCACGTTTGCTGATTTAATCAGTCAGTTCAGAAAGTACACGTTAAATACTTAATATAAATGAAAAATGAAAATCTAAAATCATTAATCAGTAAACTACTAATAAATTAATTTATTTGATAAAAATCAACATACATTATTATTTATCATTTAAAATAGTCTGCAAATACCAATAAAAAAAATTCTAAGACCTATATTAAAAAAAATTATCAAAAAAAGTCATTAATTAACTTTTAACGAATAAAATATATAGGGCCTCAGTGCCTTTAGATGCCATTTATAATGTAAGACACTTATAGCTATTTTGAACCAAAACGTTTAAGAAATTCTAGAAAATTAGAGTAAAAAAATATTCATTAGTCTGTCCCTAAACAACCCCCCCCCCCACCCCCAAAGTATAGAGTTTTATTTGTCATTTCAAACATTCCTCAGATATCAATTAAAACAAAATCCTTGGTGCCATTTTACAAATACAGTTTACTGATGAGTAAACTTACCTTTAACGAATTTTCACCCCAAAATCAGTAAACATTGTTGTTTGCCAGGTCAAAAATTTTCTAGATATCAAATTTAAACAAACTTGTTAGTGCCATTCTCAAAAAATTTGAAATTATTTATGTTTGTCCTTCGATCTTGCTATTAAAAATTCTTTTTTTCCTTTGTGTTGGTAGTGTGAAACCTAGAACCTTGAGGTTGAGGTTTGACCTAGTTTGAATTCGAACAGGGTGCAATACGAGTGATTTACCACATGCCATTTTCACATTGGTTTTCCCACTATTTGTTGTAAAATTATTTAAATATAGGTACAATAAAATAATTTTTTCACACAAATCCTATCTCTCTTATATACAGTACAACATAAGTTTAGACATGAATTTTATTTGCTAATCTCACTCATGGTAGCTATGTGACCTTGAGTTGCTTAGTAACTGTGTGACTCATGTTGAGGTAGATAGAATTTATTGACTTATAGGGTCAAGTATTGCACCATGTAGCAGTATATCTACCTGCCTCCTGCAAATTAATTGTTTTGCTTGTTTGTTTAATCAATCTTCCTTGCTTTTATCATTTAAAGTTGTTTACAACTAGGTATTAGCTCTTTTAATAATTTCTTACTAGCCAGCAGCCTACTTTACTCTCAATTTTATATACCATCAGAATGTTATATTTGTATTTGAAAAAAAAAAAAATATATATCTTTGATAATATGACCTGGGAATATTAAAAATTAAATATTAAGTTAAATATTAACGTTCTCCACGAACGTCTCTGTTTTTTAAAAAAGTGGAGCCATTTAAAATGCCAATTTGAGATAAATTGTAATAGATATTAATTTAATTTATTTTTACAGTTTGAAATAGTGATTTAATAATTTAAAAAAGAATTAATTCACCAGGACAAGGTTACTATACAATTTTATACTTTGAGGTTTTATACACGGGTGTAGAGAGAATTTAATTTTGGGGACTGGGGGGGGAAGGTATGGGGGCTGTAGGGGTTTGAAATCACAAGTGTATGACATGATGGATGTTAAGACTTACTATTAAACCCAAAGAAATAAAAACATTGTTACTTTATACTCTCCCTCCCCTGGTGGATCTTTATTTGTGTGAGGGGAGGGGGCGGTTCAGGTAACATACATTTCTTAGAATATTTCTACCCTCCTCTAACTCATTTTTAATATTAGAAAATTGGGTGCTCTTAGACGCTATTTGAAGTGATCCACTTTTTAAGAATTTTTGATAATTATGCTCTTTTAAATGCTATTTAAAATGATACCCCAATTTTTAGAGGATATTTGCTGTAGTCTCCTTCATAAAATATTTATATTTTAAAAGTGATTGCCTTTATAAGCTATTAATTTTTTTTAACATATAAATTAGAAGCTATTAAGAATGATCCTTGTTTGGATAGTAAAAAAAAAGACTATATGCCTTAACTAAGAACTCATTGAAAGGGATTTTCCTCTAACACATTTTTAAAAATTGAATGCTTTTCGAAACTAATTGAGGTAGTCTGTGCTTGGATTAAAACAAATTATTATATGCACATAGAAGCTATTTAAAATGGCATTCTAAGAGTATTTAAAAAAAAATGGATGCTTCTAGAAAACATTTCGTGATAGTCACCTAGAATTTTATTGAAAATTAATGGCTTTCGAAGAGATTTGGAGTGATCCTTGCCTGGAAAAAGTTTTGAAAAGTAACGCTTCTGGTTAATTTCTTTTGTGACAGACATAACTTCAGACATTTTATTTGCATACAATTCCATTCATATATATGTATTTAATCAAAAATATACACATTATAGTGTTAATGAACTAATCGGGCTGTGTTGGGTGTCGATTAAAGTGTTATTGAATTTATCGGTCTGTGTCGTGTGTTGATTATAACGTTACGGGTCAGGCATGGGCACCGATTGAAGTGATACCATTTAGTTAGCTGATAATTGCCTCGTGATCGAGCACCAATTATAATGATACTGTTTATATTGTGATATTTTAATTGAATAAATAACAACTTTAATAAATGTTGCACACGATTTATTAAAGTGATTTTATCTTCGGTATGTAGGTATTATGTAAAATGATACAATTTTTATTGAACTACAGATTATTTCTCTATAACATTTTTTTTTTGTATTCTATGGATTTCAGTTAGTGACATTGTTTTATTAAAATCTTCTGTAGATTTATGTCACCGACACTCAATTACTGCTACTGCTTTATTTATGCTACCGGCACTGTTAATAATTTGTGTTGGCACTGTTAATAATTTGTTTTGTTAGATTTATGTCAGCGGTACTGTCAATATTTTGTATTATTAGATTTATGCCAGCGGCACTGTCAATATTTTGTATTATTAGATTTATGCCAGCGGCACTGTGTGTATTCATATGCACAAACAGCTTATATATGACCTACCCCTTGCCCTTTGAACTTCTCGTGACCAGTGTCAAAACCAACTGATTGAAAGCATCCTGGCGACAGGTGTTGTGAAGGCTAACTTCTTATTGGGTAGAGGAAGCTTAGTGTCACTAATTTTTTTTGGGTAAATACTAAGGAGTTGATTTTGAAAGAAAATAATAAGTTTTAATGGTGCAATATATTGACATCAGTTCTGAAAAGAACGTGATTCTCCATGGATGAAGTATTAAAAGGATTTTTTACATAAAATACTTAAAGAAAATGCAATTTATCCATGACTTTTTTAAATATATGAAAGGGGTCCAAATCAGTATCGTTACAACATACAATTTAACTAACACTCACCAATATAGTGAGACTTTAAAGTTTCAAATTTTAAAATAAAGGGTGCCTGTGACAAACATGACATTAAATGGACAAACTTTTCAGCAATGTTCAAACAATTAATATTTGCTTCAATGCCAAGGTCTAGTCCTTTTTGTAATTGTAAATTAAATACGTTTAAATAAATATAGTCTATAGCCTAAATACATTCTTAATATACTAGTTTGTTTCAAAATATGTCAAACTCAACAAAAAGAGTCTAAATAATACACGTTCATGTTTATTATTATTATTATTATTATTATTATTATTATTATTATTATTACCATCACCACCGCGTTTTACTACACGTTAAGGGTGATCTGGCGGTCTAGGGGTAAGGTGTCAGACTTCTGTGCTGGCGGCCGGGGTTCAATCCTTGATCCCGGCACAGATTTTTCTGATTACCAAACCCTTCCTTCACCTCTGACAAGACATCTTGTGAATGTGGGGAATGCCAGGCCTCCACCGTGGTTCGGATTCCACGTTAAATTGCAGGTCCTCCATTTCATCTCACAATCACCCTACCATTACACATTAGCGTAAGTGCGTATAACCCGAACGGGTAGTAAGACGCGGTGCTAATAATA
>CABFOW010000639.1:93610-182486 GCA_902141385.1 Timema californicum
TTTTTTTTTTTTTACTTTTACTATCAACAAAACTATAATTAAAACTCCAGCAGCGGAAAAATCTAATATAATTCACGTCAAAATTAATATCTAAAATGCACGATTATTTTGTTCAATTTATTTGAAAAACAAATTGAATAAAATAAAGCCTTGTAATCACGTTACATATCGAATCATTCTTAATCGTCGTTCGTGCATATTCTATCTGTGATGGGCGCTTAGTAGTTGAAGGATTGTAGAGAAAGAATGTGTGCATTATGTGCAGCATGAGCTATGATTGATAGTGTTGTTTTAGAGTAATGACCACGCACAGCGCTAATTAGTACAGAGCCATGTAAGGCTTCGACACGCTTGGCGAGACAGTGAATTGGTTAATAATCGCAGACAGTTTTATTTAGGGGTGTTAATAATACTAATCACCCGCAACGATGGTCTAATGGTCTAAAACCTAACTCTAGTGTTATACTGGATTACCGGTGACGTAGATTGGGGTTCGAATCCCAGTAGGGTGTACTAAGGGTTTATTTCTCTAAAATTATTATTATTATTATTATTATTATTATTATTATTATTATTATTAGCACCACGTCTTACTACCCGTTCGGGTTATACGCACTTACGCTAATGTGTAATGGTAGGGTGATTGTGAGATGAAATGGAGGACCTACAGTTTAACGTGGAATCCGAACCACGGTGGAGGCCTGGCATTCCTCACATTAACAAGATGTCTTGTTACTCATTATAGAATGCATTGACAGGCCAACCAATTTCAAGACTTGGGGACTTAAACATTCCAATACAATTGATGCTTAGATTTCTTTCACTTGTCTGAGCTATTTAATGTGTGACAAGACATCTTGTGAATGTGGGGAATGCCAGGCCTCCACCGTGGTTTGGATTCCACGTTAAACTGTAGGTCCTCCATTTCATCTCACAATCACCCTACCATTACACATTAGCGTAAGTGCATATAACCTGAATGGGTAGTAAGACGCACTAATAATAATAACAATAACAACAACCAACCACAACAACAACCACCACAACAACAACCACCACAACAAACAACAACAAATACCAACAAACAACAAAAACCAACAAACAACAAACACCAACAAACAACAAACACCAACAAACAACAAACACCAACAAAAACCAACAACAACATTATTATTATTTAATGTGCACTCTCTGAACCGACTGATTATATCAGCAGGGCCGACTAATTTTACTAGGAAAGGTATTTTCACATACCTTCCAGGGTTCTTTTGCAAGCCACATTCGTTATGGGACCGACGGCTTTATGTCACCCCCAAAGGAAGTTGTGCTACGGATTGGGGTTTAAAATAATTTTATGTTTATGTGGCTGGTTGTTTTAGTCGGTCATGATTGTTTTAATTCTCTGTTTGTAAAATGTTAGGTGAATATTCCAAATTGAACTATAAATGTTTTAGTGTGTAATCTTTTACAAAATCTTCTTTAAGGTGGGATGAAAGGAGATGCGAGGAAAAAACCCAGTGTTTTTTGAGTTTTTATGACAACACATTTTTTTGGGTTAAAATAAATAAAATATTGCTCCAGTACAAACATAGTTTAATTTTCTTCACACGGTGAAATCAACGGAACAGTTGTTGAATATCTGTTACGGAGCATTATTTTATTCAGAATGAAAGTGGTGTTACAAAAATGTGTGCAAAACAAAGTGGTACGCAATACAGTCAAGAAACCAGAAGGTGAAAGTGAGCGCTAAGTTTGTTTGTTTGGAATTCATGCTTTATTTTTGGCACATGTTGTTATTTGACCTTCAAGTTTCACATTAATTTTTTTTTTCTGTAGCCTCATAAAATGTTGTAATGGACGGCCTTGAAAAAATGTTGCCGACGCTCTTGTGTCCATTAAACCGGCTATGTGAGCACTGCTGCAAGTGGAGTGTAAACATGTCCCATTTCATACTTGTGATAGCGTAAACAAGTTTATTTACATACAATGTGAGGAGAATACTGTCATAATGATAATCCTCCACACACATATGGCACAGGCAGGAAGTACACACACATACACACACACACACTCTCTCTCTCTCTCTCTCTCTCTCTCTCTCTCTCTACATTTGTCTGTTCCAGACATAGCTGCTTGGCTTGGCTATCACTTATCATTAGGCGCATATTTACTGTGGCCACATGGGAAGCAAGGTTTCTCTGTTTTTAAATTATTATACTAGGCAATAGTTTTTCTATCTTATGGTGGCTACAGACACGGAAAACAGAGAAATGTCAGGGGATTTAAATGTTTGATTAATTCTGCACTTAAACTTTCAAACAAAAGTGAATGTTTCTCGATGTTAACAAAGTGCATTGCCTGGATATTTATTTTAACATGAGATGGTTGTACAGGGTTTATTTTATAACACATTTACAAATAATACCTAATTAAATAATAGAGAACTGACACAATCTTATAAGAATGTTGATGATTGGTAGCCTAGGATTTTAAAAAAAAGTGCTCAATATAATAAAGGAAAAAATTCCCATTCAGCAAGAAAATCTGTAAACAGGGTAGGTCTGGAATTTTTTTAATTGTCTGAAAAACCTGGAAAGGTCGGGGAATTTTATCATAAAAGTTTTGTAGCCTCCCTGTATTAACACCTCGGCACTTAACTTGTACACATTCCCAATATCTAGTTAGTTGTTTGTAAGTTTATGATGGGGAACAGTATTTTCCAGGGGCATGAGACCTAACCACTGACTTTTTTTTAAATTTATTTTTAACACCACGTTTCACCACTTGTTTAATAAGTTAGGGATGAGGAAGGTTGAATTTATATGAAGTGTACCCACATTTGTGTGGAGGTAGAGTGGAAAACCATTTAAATGAAATACCACCCTCATTACACCCGACGGAGATTTGAACCCCAATCTTCCTGTCATCGGCAGTCTACTCTATTGTGAGAGTGATGCCTTAGACTATTCGGACACCAAAGTAGGTCTGACTTTTTTTTTTACTTATCATAAAATATGGGCAACCTTGGTGACTTTGTGGTAAAATGCTCATCTCAGAACCCAATGTTCTTGGGCTTAAACCCAGCCAGAGTTGACAATTTTTTTTTTGGTGGATAGAGAGCCATAGCACAACTTCCTTTGAAAGGTAAGTAAACTGTCAGTCCCATGTTAATTGTGGCTTTCAAAAGTACTCAGGAAAGTATGTGAAAACACCTTTCTCATTAAAATTGGTAAATCTTTTCTCTCTCGCTCATAGAAATTATTGTGTGATATAATCAGTTGGTTCAGAAAGTGCATATTAAATACCTAGGTAATTGCTTATTACTTTATGGTGTATGGCAGTGTTTCCCAAACGGTGGCACGCAACTTTCCACTGACTTTTATCAACCATTAAATATGTTTGGGTAATAATAAGTTTAATAAACAAGTCAATAAGATGTTGCAAACTTACTTAAGCTTCCTATTGCTTCCCTCGTGGCTCTTTTAGCTTGCCACTGTGCTTTTATTAAAATTTGTAATGACCGTTAATACTTTCCAAGATATTAGGTTTATGTTTATTTTTTTATTATTATGAAGAGCTGGGAAGGGTATGCTTGCTAGGTCATGGCCCCAAAAGGTGTACTTGACTGGTTTACAAATTAGGGAAACATCTTTATAGCGGATATATTTGTTAGTATTTTTTAGAAATAAACAGATCATATCTATCAGCCACCTAACCTTTTAATCAAAATAGAACCTAATGAGTAGAGGGAATTTTAAGGGAGTACAATAGCGTTCTCTTAGAGATCAAGGAACCACAATGTACACCTGATCAGTGATTGAAGCCAGGTCATTTGGTTCAAAGTATGTTTTACTATGTCACTATCTTCAGTGTTTGAATAATCTGATGGTAAGGGTGGGTGAGGCAGGAAGGTGTATCATAAACCTCTATACAACCAAACCAACTCAAGGAAGACAACATTGTTAGTTATGTAATTGTGACATTTGAAACTAGTTTGTTACTGGAAAGTTTAACTATTGACTAAATGACTATTTCTCCTGAATATGGAGGTCAAGGTTTGATCTCGCCTTTTTGCTAGCACTCTATATAATTTCTTATGCAATTTGGTTTCCTATTTTAATTCCAGAGAAAGGCTGTATGTTGGTACTAGGACAATAGCACACACAAAATGGTTTCCTTGTGTTTAGTTGTGTATCTGGTTGAATGTATTGGTCTATATCAAACATTTCTAATTTTTTAAAATTAATAACTAATTCTGGCTAAAAATTAACTTGGCCCATCTTTTACAAGTTGACAATTACTGATTTTAATTAAATGCTATGACATCATTTCAGACTAGTTGGTAGCATTTTTATATGGGGGAAGGGACAGTTAGTGGATGGTGGAGTATTTTGCACAGTTAAAATACACCTATGCCTTGATCTTTATTGGGGTTCAAGTTTAATAGGGTAAACTTAAGGGCTGCACCATTATTCACTAAAAAAAGAGGATAGAAAAAGACACTTAAAAAATACAGATTATCATTGTAGCCAGTTGAGAGGTCACGTGGACATACCACTTGTTTGGCCACTCCTGATGGTGTAATTGTAAGTTTCGGTAAGTCTCTTAACTAGAAATATTAATCCTTTTTACATTATTTGCATTTAATCTGAGCAAAAGTTTATTTGTAATACTACTCTTCACACTGGTACTGTGTGCACAATTTGTATCGGTTCCATAGTAAGGTGTACCAATGATATGTTTGCAGGCACCAGTTTTACCTTCATGCTCGTCTGGACTTATTCGAAGGGCGGCTCAAGGTCACGGACTGGTCCCTGGCGGCCAGGTTGGTGGCATTCGTGGCTCAGGCTGAGAACACAGACATAGAACCTCTCACTACCTTGCCCTGGTGTGAGGAACCCAAACCAGCCGACTTCCATCAACGCGTTGCTGCTCAACACCACACTATCAAAGTAGGAGCACAATTCACAAAACTCGGGATAACATATTTAAGCGCTCACATCTGTGGGCGCACATACTAAATTTCAGGCTCATCATCTAGTCTGTTTGTTGATGACAGGAAGTCTGGGTCTGGATTCTTGCCAGGTGTTCTGGGAGTGGTTCTTCCCAGATACTGAATGTTTGACTGATCGTGTAGGAACAACACTGATGGACTAATGGACGGACTTATGAAAATACTGATACAATCCGAATTTTCTGATCACATCAGTATCATTCCATCAGTTTTACAAGTAGTGGGAGAGACTGACAGTACGACTGATGACTGACCATATGCACGCACTCGTCAGTATTTCCTTGAGTCTCAGTAGAAAACAGACTGCCCCTCTCAGTAGAAAACAGACTGCCCCCGCCTTTTTCTTATCACCCATGCTGTTTGTTGCATGCAAAAGCTGAAACTGATAAAAATAATGATAATAAGACTGACCCTGTATGGGGTCTCTCATAAATACTGATGGACACTGTCAGTAGTTCTAATGACTGACAGTCTGACTGATTGTGTAGGGGCCCTATACATGTTTACACTTCATTCTGGGTCAATATCTATCTTGGGTTTATGACTGGCCACATTCAGGATTGTATTTTCACATTCTGATTACCTGTTCTAACTCTTGGTAAATTATAATTTTAACTTATTCAAACCTCCTTCGGTTGCAATATGGTCCAAGCTGTTACTCTCACAATAGGATATACTCCTGAAGATGGGGAGATCATGCTTTGATCCCATTCGGTGTAAAGAGGGTGGTTTTTTCCAAATGGTGTCCCATTCTCGCTCTCCAAGCAAATGTGGGGACATCTCCTCTAAATTCAACCTTCCTCTACCTTAAAATCTTAGCGTTGTTAGTACATAGGTGTACAACCCAAACAGGTAGTAAGACGTGGCGCTTAAAAAAATCACTACTCACTTTATCTAATTTTTTAACTTGGTGTAAGTGCTAGATACTAGATAACCTTGGTATAGAGTTCATTGTCTTTTTGCTGACAGGGTATGAAACCATCGGCAGCAGAATATTGGCTACTTAAGGATGTGTCGAGTTTGGAAGATTTTGGCCAGGAGCTTTTCCATAGCAAAACGAGTCCTGGAGCAGCACTAGGCGTGGGCCCACATGGAGTCACACTCTACTATCCTGGGGACACAAACAAGCACAGGTGTGACACATTTACAGTATATTAAATTGTGCCGAAATAATTTTTTCTACTGGAAAGTTTAGATAAAATTTGTATCTAAAAAAAGAATGTGGGAATTTTAATTTTTATAGGGTTTCTGAATTATTTTGAAGATTATATAAACATTGAATCATACTTATTAGTTGTACTTTACCTCTATTCTGAGTGTTGTATTATAAAACCAAATGATTTAATCGACGGGATTGAAAAATGTAACCTGCATAGGAGAATTGAACCTGCAAGCTTTGGATAATGCTACACTCTCTCACTGATCTACCCAGGGATCATCCTGTGCTCAGATTCATTTTTCATTCATATTTTAAGGCGGAGTCTGTGATTGACATGTAAATATCATCGGCTGCTAAGAGCTATAATTAATATCACAGTCACCCGCCTTGGTGGCGTAGTTGGCTAACGCGCTTGTCGTGTTGAGCTCGACTGCTGAGGACGGGGAGATTGAGGTTCGAATCTCGGTCGGGTGAACTGGGGGTGGTTTTTACTAAATGGTTTTCCACTCTCCCTCCATGCAAATGTGGGTTCACTTCCTCTAATTCAACCTTCCCAATTCCTAATCCATTAGAGTAATTAGTACTTAAAGCGTATAACCCGAACGGGTAGTAAGACGTGGTGCTAAATATTACTACTATTATTATTATTATTATTAATATCACAGTCACCGGCGACTTGGCTGTGGCTTTACGCTGCCAACAGCTTAAATGCAGTAAATGTTTCAAGCGAATCAATATGGAAGAAAGCATTGATATACAATCAAGTATATATGATTATAGTTAAATAATAACTATATCAAGAATGGGTGATAATAACTATGGACATTTTCTCATGATACTCGATACCGATACTAAAGTCGATACCAACCCATTAGATAGGATTAACCACACTGACATTGTTACTACCCGTCCTCTTTGCCAAAAAAAAACCCCAACGTAAACCTTGAGTGGCCACGACCGTAGAAAATGACTCGTTTTACTAACTCAAAACTCCGTGAAAAACGGCTGTAGGTTCATACTTTTTGATTTGACACCTCCCCTTTAACATGCTATTATTGGCTGCTACTGTCGCTCTGCACGTGGCAGTGGAGAACAAAGTCTAAAGTACCGCTTCATGACGTGACATGGGATGTATAGCATCCTGCGTAGGCCTATGATACCTGGCAGTCGAGTAGCAGTACTATGCCAATTCTACACCACCACCGCCACAATTTTTGAAAAATTGTCGTCAAGCTATTTTGTTTTTCATATTGTAACATACCGATTAAGTGTGGTGACACTACAATCCCCATATTTTATTGCCGTGGACTAGCAAACATATTTTTAATTGATTTTATTGCAAGGATTTTTCAAGATATTCTATTTTTTGATACTCGATACTATTTTTTAACCACCCACTTGATACCCCATACCCTCAAGTATTGAGGTATCGTGAAAAGTATTGACCCATCTCTAACCTGGACACGAGAATGGAGACACAGTTTATGTCTGTAATTATAATCATTCATCCTCCAAGCTTTGCCTTTAATATATACTTAAATGTATAGCCTGATTTCTTCCAAATGTATTGGATAAAATTAATAAATCCAGCCCATATTTTGCCTAGCGGTTTTTAAATTAATTCTCATAATGTCCTGTCTGCTCCCAATTCACTTAAGAATCAAAATAAAAGTTTGGTCAATTAAGGGCCCTATTATTTTTTGGTGATTAATGCATTAATATTTATAATGAAGAGCAGTTTTTTCAACATCAATTTCTTAACGTATTTAAACTTCTCAAAACTCCAGAAAGATCTAGCTACTTCCTGTCAACTGTTTGTGATCACCGCTCTCGTGTGTTTATCAGTGTCCCATACACGGCCATCAATAGCGCCTCGTCACACCGTCGTTTCTTCAACCTTGTCTACCTGAACCTGGAGGCGGATAAGAAGACCTTCAATGTCAAGCTGGACACTTCCCAGGCCGCAGCGGGTCTCTATCGAGCCATCACAGAGAAACATGCCTTCTACAGCTGCGAGACTGTTTGCAGAGCGGTCACCACACAGTTTATCAGGGATCTCAAGGTTATTAGTAACAGTTATTACTGCTTCAAAAACAAGCGAGAAACCAGAGTGATCACTGGAACTATAACACTCGTTCGAGTCTAATTATAAACTCATTGTCAAAACCGAGAGAGAGGGGAAAGATATCCACCCTGCATTGTAACAGTATTGATAATTCAGTAGGTCATTGTTAGCTGCCAGAAGAATATGGGCTGTGTTTCTGATAATAAAATGTGGTAAAACATTTTAGAAGCACCTACACATTAATACAAGCATTCAGGGGACCTAAAATACTCTTAAGTTTTTACTTCGTGGTTTATTTGAGACATTTTATTTTTTATTTAGAACTTCTTCAAAATACTAGGGTTGTATTATGTGTGAAACCCATACTATATTCAGGCCATTATGATGCTTAATGTGATTTGCAATTGAGAGTAGAAGAATTGGTGTCATTAAACTAGGAAGAAGGGTGGAAGGCCAGAGGGAGATGCAGGCATTTTACTAAATAAACCCAGCCATGCTGGAAATAGTTGATGATGATGATGATGACTTAATGAGATGACTTAGCCTCTATTGTGAATTGAGGTTGCATCTTTTCTATTAGTTATTGGTTTAAAGACATGTCAAGATTGGTGGATCAGAAGAAAAAAGGTTGAGGATGGAGCCACATTGTTACAAAGTTTTTTTTCTTTTTTGCAGGGCACAATAGTATCAATCTTCAATGAAGACACATCGCTAGGTAAGAAGTATGTGTTTGACATCAAGAGGACATGCCGTGAGGTTTACGATAATGCCAGAAGAGCGCTTTATCAGACAGGCAACAGTGTGTACCAACCTCAGGAGGATGAAGGTTGTGTGTCTACTGTGACACTGTGTGATGGGTGCTCAGAGGAGAACTGCAAGGTACCTACTTGCTACACTTTCTTTCTTTCTTTCCTTATGTAGATATGATAGAATTGTATAATTATGAAGCACAAATAAGTATAATACAATATTAACGTTAGGACTTTGTGAGTACTCGGATTTCGAGCTTCAAGATGAGCTCCTCATTAAGCTGCATAGAGACAAGTGTAACGTAAGCAACGATGTAATGTAACGTGGATGCTTTTGACATCACACGAGCACACCGGGAATAAAATTGCAAATTGTCTGATCCATCATTCGCCGCGAATATGTTGAACAAACAAGTGCTAGTTATTGGTTCTGTTTTTATCGCTTTGTATTTAATTATGCAAAGTGAAAATAAACCTGGACGTCATCTTTGGCTGAAAACACAACTGTATAGAAAGAGACAGGATTCTGAATCAATTTTGGATTTAAATACCCTTTCCATTATCCTCGCTCTTTTTTGTCCTTTCCTTTTCTCTTCAATATGATGCTAGCAAACTTTTAATTTATTATTGTATTTTCACATTCCTCCACATCAATCTCCAAGTTCCAATTTATGACCAGGTGTCATTCTTCAAATGTGTTTGAGTGTTTCTGATTTCACAAAGTCTCTTTACTTTTGTATATCTCGATCTAGTTGAGTGATTTCTCTTCACTCCATATATTCACAATAGGAAGTCAGTCTAAATAAGTAAAGTAAATGAGTAGATTTCAATAAGTAGGTTAAAACAGAAATAAATTAAGTAAACAGACCACCATTTGCACATTCACCACTAATCATGTCCAAACATACACTATGAGCGCCTTTGTGTTTGCTCCTAAAACCGACAGCTAACTGATCATAACAAACCTCAAAACGAGCACTACACAAATAATTTAATAATAACTAATAATTAATAATTTTATTGTCTTTAAAGACTTGAGTGTTGAAACCATTTTAATTACTTTATCGATTATATTTTTATTTGAGTGGTGATCTTATTTTTGAATAATTTTTTAAAAGTGTTATTTCTAATTTAAAAACCAATTATTTCCAGTTTTTAGATTTTTTTCCTCATAAGTATTTACTATTTATAAAAATGAATGTCATTCTTATTTTAAGTTGTTTTTGTATACTTATAAGATCTGACATTTTGAATAAACTATTTTACTTAAATAAACAAGTATATAC
Organism: Timema californicum; assembly: GCA_902141385.1. Classification (NCBI taxonomy): domain Eukaryota; kingdom Metazoa; phylum Arthropoda; class Insecta; order Phasmatodea; family Timematidae; genus Timema; species Timema californicum. The sequence goes on from CABFOW010000639.1 coordinate 103,884, forward strand.
TCTTGAACATTTCTTAAACCACGAATATACTTAATTTCTTCTTTAATTCTGGACCAATTTGAAATTCAGACTCGGATGATAAAACTCAAGCTTGCAGACATTGAATTAGCACCTATTTACAAACACTTTAATATAGGAATAAGTGAAATGACACTTTTATTTTTACGTGTTTGTAAATATGAGCTTTTTATTTTAATTGGCGCTTCCCTTTCTCCAATTCTATTTACAGTACAACTACCTTAATAAGAACTGAGCGCTAATAAAGTTATCTACTTTCATGTATTCATATGTTAAGTCATGTTATCTGCATCTGTCTCTTTTGATAGTTAGTATTAATACTTATAAATACATATAATGCTAATAATAACGTAAAATGTTATCACTTTTGGCCATAAAATGTTTGTTTTTTCCTAAAAAGCCTGGCTTCTAGTAAGGCTAATACACTTTATTTCATCCATATTATTTTAAAGTATTCAATATTGCATATTTCCAGCAATCCAAGCAGCGGCTGTCCAGGTTTCTTGAGGCCATGTCTTGTCGTATTTGCATGGACAGAGCTATTGATACAGCCTTGTTCCCTTGCGCCCACATAATCACATGTGGGGAGTGCGCTGCACGCTGTGAACGTTGTCCACTCTGCCGTGCGCAGATTGAGCAGTCATCACGCATTTATCTGCCTGTTGAGCTCTCTCATTTGGACAACAGCTAGGAGTGAGTAGAACTCTGTTTTTAATTGGGGATGCAAAATGATACCAACATTATTCACCTACACAAAACGAAAAGTCAAAAAAAAGGATGAAAAAAAAATCAGTATTTTCAGATTTTGATTAAAAATTAGAATAAAAAATCTGTACTCTTCCCGTTGTGCCAGAAATGTTGGGAGTGTTCACTTTGCAAGGCGCGTCCCTGATATTTTCCCAGTCAACTTGACTGACCAAGCCATTGCGTGGTTGGAGCAGTGAGATGAACAATGCAACTAGTTATTAAGGTGGAGAGGATGCCATCCAGCATTGGACACCAACATAACCTTCCATTATGAACGTGTTAAAATAGGTGTTCTTTCCGACGTTGTAATACTGTGGTACGTTTGCTCGTCGAGACACCATTTTATGTGTGGTGATGATGAACCGAGCTTTTCTTTAACTCACTACCAATAGTGTCTTGGAGCTGACGTATAGAACAAGGTTGTATGTTTCAAATTTCAAACTATTTTATATTAACCGACATCTGTTATTTTTAATATAATTTTTCTTTCCTCATTTATTATTTTTATGTTAGAAATATTACATTTTGTTTTTTTATTGAATGTGACATGTTTTTAAAATTGAATTTTTACTAATTTGTGTAGTGGTGCATGAAAGCCATGAACCACATAAGTAACATTATAAGTGTATTTATTTAAAATATTTTTTATATATAAATTCAATTTTTATTAAAAAGTGAACTATTTTATAGGATTGATAAATCACAGCACTATATTATAAATATGTTTGTTTTAAAAACTAAACAGTTAAAAAAACACAAATTTCTAAATAGCACATTCTTTGCGCAAGAGTGCTATGATACTATTTTTAAAAAGTTTCCCACATATTATTACCATGAGCTTAGATGGCTCATATTTAATTTACAATGTATTTTCTTGATAAAAAACCTACTGGTGGTGTATGAGTAGTTAAGAGTTCACATTAAGTATGGTTCCAAACACTAAAAATAGCTCTTAGCTTATAATAAGTGCCTGAAATAACAATGTCTAGTTTTAATTTAAACAAATGGTATGATAAATAATAAAAGTCTTTATTGAAAATAAAAAATAAGATTTTTATTTACTTCTCAATAAACTGCATTAAATTTGTTAGAAAGATACAAAATACCTTTATACGATCTGAGTCATGCTTCTTAAAGATACATACAAATATAGAACTCATTCATACTAGTTTTTGAACAAATTCATTATATATTTTGCTAATGTGAATTTTTAAGAGACATTGTTCTTGTGACATAACTAAAAACTATCCTCGTCAGGGGCGTGCGTGAAGTCCACTTTTTCAATTCGAAACAACTTTAGAATATATGAAATAGTCTCAAAACTGAATCAAAGTTTGAATATTTTGTGTTTTTTATGATTGAAAAAAAGTCGCTATTTATATACAACTTTATGCATTAAAATTACTTGGACTTTTTTCAATTGCACGATTGTTTCTAATAATTCATTATATTCTGATAGATTAAGTTAATATCATAATTCAAAAGTAATTTATTTCAGTTTTTTCCCCAATGAATATTAATTTTCAGTTCATTTACCTTAACATCTAAGAATTGGTTTTATTGTTTATAAATTGAGTATTTTCACTTTCAATATTTTTATTGGTGAAGCTTCCTATTTGTCGAAGCCCAAATTCATTTTGAAGCTAAGTTGAAGTTGGCATTTGTTTCGAAGTCAAGTCAAAGTTTCGAAACTTTGCACACCTCTAATCCACAAAGAAATTTTTTTGATAAGAAAGCAATATAAGTTTTAAAAAACTAATTTCTTTCTGTGTTGCTGAGACATGTTGCATTTATCCAAAAATTAGAGATGGCCAAATCCACTATTTTACAAATTTGAATCTTGAATTTACCTTTGAATCCTTAATCCGAATCCTAGAAAAAATTATTAACATAACAGTAAATATAAATATAATATAATACTAATAGTAACTAAACACCAACATTATTTCTTATAATTTATTCATTAGAACATACATACATTCAGTTAAGTCTTAAATTACTGGTCTGGGGCCTGGTTGTTAAGTTCATCCTATAATTGGTTCTGAACAACTAATAAGCTGTTTTGGAGCTCTAAAACAAATTTCACTTGAAATACTGATTTTTTTTATTTGTCTCTAAACTTAAATTTTCTCCAATCCTTAAATCTTGAATATCCTTAAGGATTCAAGGTATTCAAAGTCCCATCCCTACTAGAAATCTTCTTTTATTAAAGATGTAATTTTCTATTTCAAATAATGATTACTGTAAATCGAAGGTAAAAGGTATAATTTAGTATGGCTTATTGGGATTAAACCCTTTAAAAGATGTATAAGTTTGACAAAAAATAATCATAAAGTGTAAATAGTTCCTCTTTAACGAAGGTTCACAAAAAAATTGCTGTTCTAACAACAAAGCTAATGGTGAGAAACATTAATGTCGTCTTCCTCAAATAAATAGTTGCTTTTTCACAGGGTCACAACAGAAAACTCTAGGATAATCTAGGACGGGTTTAGTAACTTGAAACTTCGTTACTGTGATTACTGTAAGAAATACCGCATTGTAAAAATATTTGTAATCAAATAGGCAGTGTCCTCAAAATAGTTGGACACCTTAATCGTCTATAGTAAAAAAGTTTTACCAGATTTTAAAAAACGATTCCAAGTGCAAAAATCAAATCAAATCCTTTCAATAGAAGGTTAAAAGTATAGATACTGACCTATGTAATATAAAAGTGTGCTCTATCTTGACAATATCTCCTCCAGCATTACTCAGATAGTATCTTGGTTATCCTACTCTTATACTTGATCTGACCCAGTGCTCTATCCTGAATAACTTTTTATGCTGGTATGACAATAAATCTCACAAAACAAATATAAGATGCAGTTTATACCCGAGTAAAGTATTTTTCTTGGATAGAATTAGACATAAATTTTTAATTCAGAGTAGAAATTCAAAGCTAACCTCATTATTGTTAAACATTAAAAATATTCGATTCATATTTTTCATTGTAAAAGTTATACAGTTTAACAAATATTTACTCTTCTACAAATAATGTTTGTGTTCAGTTAAGCAACCTTTTAAATATATGGAGGATTTAGAAGAAGAAAAAACTACATGTGTTTTTCTAGTACTAAAATAAATTTGAAAATTAAGCTTGTCACAGTAGTGTTGACCTAAAATGTATTTAATGCTGGTTGGCATTCTTAGAGTAGTATTGGAGATTTGTGGTCAGGGTGGGTTCTAATGCAATGCTTTATTTAAAAAAAAAATCTTATAATTTAGAGTGTTTTTTTTATTATAATGACATGTTTGTGGATGTAAGAAGCTGGTCAAGGAAAGCTGTCTCTGGTTTCATAGCGGAAAAACAGTTAGTTACAAATATTGGTGTGTGAAACTAGTAATTTTATTTTGAAGCAAAATAAGATTTAAGCCTAGTTTAAATTTTTAGTAAATACTGGACTAATTCTCGAAACACTAAAGTGAGACATAACCTGATTGCTGATGTAACCCCTCGTCACGTTCCTTTACTTAGTTCAGGCCTTCTCCTCATTGTTATTTTACTTTAACTTCTGATTTTACTACTAAAGCCAGACTTAAGTTCAATTATCACACAAAAATGTTACAAATTAAATTTATTTATGAAAAGAAGGATTTAGAAGGTTCACAATTCTGGAATAAGTGTGCTGGTCGCCAGCTTAGTCTGATTCAACCGTGGAAGTTTCATTTATTTTCTTAGCTATTGAATTACACTACTATATACTGGAGTTTTGGTATTCGAGGATGGTAATGTGTCATTGTGCCCTTACCCTATACTTCACTTTTCACCACCAGAATACACTTTCTTCAAAAGAAAAAAATACACCTGTCACAAGAGCATTAGATCCAAATTCAAAAGTTAGTTTAACTAGAAGGAAACCTCCAATGTCAAATCAGGTCATGCTCATGATTCACACACAGGAATGGTTATACAAATTAAAAATATTTCACTATATTTATCTACAGGTTTATCTATCATATCCTAGAAGAAGTGGGTGTTAAAAAATAACCAAATTGTAAATTTCATCTCCTACTGGGTAAGCTTTCATACGCAGTATAGTATTTATTTTTGGTTTCATCACCACACTTAGTAAAATGGAAACTTAAAAAAAACCCCACCTAAAGTCGCTTTGAAAACATTTTGTTTTAAAAAACATCTTTTAAAACAAACTATAAAACAATAGAGGAGCTCTTAGGCTAGAATCCTGATCTGGTACATTTTAGATAAGTGTCTGTTATACTTTTGATGTTCCCCCCCTCCCTCCCCCCTTCCATGCTTTTATACACTAATGCGAGTGCATTTCATTAAATATATCCTTCTCATTCCTGCTGGTTGGATTGGGACTAAGAGCCCTTATGTTTAATGTGCAAATAAAATGTTTAATCAAATTGTTAGATTTCAAATGGACATTGGAATTGGGGTAGCTCATAGTTATGAAACCAAATATCCAAGTTTAAAACCCATCTTCAGCTATAATTTAAATGATGGACTAATTATTATGTTGACACTTTTTTTATTTAGCCTTGAGGGCAGGAATACATTATTTTTATATGTATGAAAAAAATGTTTTTTGAACTTTTTTGTAGTTACACATTAATCACTGTTTGCATAATGCTCGATAATTGTTGAATCTCAGATATGAATAAGATCTTTTGGATAATTTTGGGCACTTAAACTACCATACTTATATTATCAACATACTTGTATGAAGGGGTATGTTTAAATGGTAACTAACACAGATATTAAAATAAGTTTACAAACTATTTCAACACACTAAGCAACAGATAATATGGCATAAATGCATATAAAACACAACAAACTATGACAATGTTTATCATAGTCCTATTTTGATTGCTCCAAAGTGAAAACTCAAAACTGAACGTTCTCCCTGGTATGACCAAGATCACAAAATCAAATTATATTAATAGTTTTGGTCAATTTGTTTAGTTTGTCATTTTAATAGCAGGCAGGCTCTTGTTACTATTAGTTTCATCCATCATAATTTTAACTACATTCAATTCATAAGGTATGTTTGATCTCTAGGCACCAAAAACTACTTAACCATTTTCACTCACCTGCAAAGCTTTTTGAAAAATAACACTCATTTAAATTACTTCTAACTAGCTCATCTAACCAAGATTGGCTGGCGGAAGGTTTCTAAACCATGAAACAGTAACTTTTACCGTGAGACTAAGTAGAAGCCGGAAAATTATTATATTATGCTTCTACCTTTATTTGAAAGCTGGGTAATTCTTACTTTATTATGCTTTTACTTTATTTAAGAAGCCGAGAAATTCTCACGTTTATTTTAGAAAGCCAGCAAACTCTCACGTTTTTTATGCTTTACCTCCTTTAGCAAGCCGGCAAATTCTCTTTTTTTATGCTTTACTTTCCTTAGGAAGCTTAGAAATTCTCACGTGTCTATGAGTTATAAGTTTGCTATGATTAAACATGAATGGTGTTTATTTATTCAATTACCTTTTTAAAACAAATTTGATAAAGTACAAAAGTTACAAAGTTTCATGTTCTTTTGACACCTATATGCCAGAGGCAGCTTCTCATAACTTCTGTAAAATGAATGTCTGCAAGTTCTCGTGTTTATAAAATATAATATAAAATAATTGTGTGCATGTTTGTGTATGAAAGTGGGACCTGAAATTAAAGATTGCTATGAGCAATTTTATAGTCATATTAAGATGTAAATATTATCATTCTTCTCCATTAAAGTTAAGTTGGAACAATTTTCTTATGTAAAAAATTCAAAAGTGATGGTAGTTTTAAAATGTGGGTTATTTATTTTGCTTGGTTTATAATATTTTATTTGTAGCTTTGCATCTGAGCTACAATTCTTGGAAGTTATTACATCGAAGTTCCCCAGTTGTTATCATCTGAAAAGTGATAATACTTTAACTGTGTGAAAAATTTAAACAAACTTTCAAAGTGAGTGTTCATAAATTATATAGCTCTTAACGCCAGCATCACGATCAACTTAACATTCATTTAACTTTCTCAAATAATACAACACTTTGTGACATAAAGGCTCTACTCATGTTTTTAAATGTAAGCCACCATGAAGCGGTTAACTTAACATTCACATAACATTCACTTTACTTAAAGAGTTGTCCAGGGGAGAAGTCTCATATGTTACATGAATGTTGGGTGAAGGGCACAATGTTTTCTAGCTAGCTAGTACCTTATATGTTTGTTTATGAAATGCAGCCAACATCATTGGTACAGTTTTGCTGTGTCTTGTGAACTCTAAAACACCCCTTGTTACACCTTTTTTTTTACAGCCAATAAAGCTACTATCCTAACTGGCCCTAATTATTAGGTTTTGTTTTTGAACACTCCAAATTTGTTGTCTTTGTTTTGCTCGAGTTGTTTGTTATGTGAATCCTGAGAACACGCTAGTTTCTTTACGTTAAGTGAACCTTAACGAGATCATTACATTACGTGAGCTTTAAGTTGATTGTGATCCCAGCATAAAGAGACAGAAGATTATTTAAGTGTGTTGCCAATTTTTAGGGTTGGACTGTTTAATGTTCTTATTAACTTTGACTCTTTACTACTGACAAATTTTTATTGATGGTTTCTAGTCATATTAAGAAAATATTGAGTTCAACTAATACCTTTTAAGGCAAGGTGGAAGAAAATGTTTGTTTTTTTACTGTTGTTATAGCAAAAATATTTTGGCTAGGTTAAATAAAAAATGCTTGAATATTTGTCATATACATAATATTAAGAACTGTAAAGATTATTGTATATAGAAATTTAATTTAAACTTATTTCGAATGAAGTTATGTTTTATTTAAGCCAAAAATGTTTTTCATAGTAAAAACTAGAGGTGTGCCGATTCACTAAAACCGATACCGATAACTGTACCATTTTTAATTTCCTTAAACACTACACAATTTATTTTACATTAGTCTTCATTACAAATTTTTGAACATAAACTAAAAGCATGTGGCAAAAGTTGGAACTAGACTGTTAGTTTTATCAACGATATGAACTTATATTTCTTGATCTGGTTATGTAATCTATGCATAGCCCGCAACCTAGATGTGGTGTGTATATAAGTTTTTTTAAATCAATTTTGATCACTAAATTCTCACCTAGAAAGTTTTGCTTTTAAAAAACCGATTAATCGCCATAATCACCGATTACGATTCATCGGGATCCGCATCGGTACGCCCCTAGTATAAGCCCTAAAAATAGTTACCTAAATTTTCTTTTCTTTGCACTCTACTTTAAGTGTAGATATAATGGTGTCTGACAATCAATAAATCGAAGGAGAGAACAGATATAGAATAGATTAAAACCATCCATACCTAGTGAAAGCTAGAAACAGATTTATTTCCTGTAATTTTTGTGGATTACACTCACATTTGCAAATATTTGTGGATTACACTCACATTTGCAAATATTTAAACGCAAATGATCAGCTATCACTTTATTTTAGACAAAAATAAAGAAAAACAAATTAAAATTTTGGTTTTGATTTTGCAATCAAAAGGCCAGTCTTGTTTTCCATGCTAAAAAAAAAGAGGAACACAAAATGCTTTAATCTAGGCATGTCAAACTCTCGACATTATTAATGATTTTGTGCTACCTTGTGATGAACCATCATGCAATCCGACCGACCTTATTTTTATATTTATAAATGTCGAGGAAATATAACACTTTTGAATGTGATACTTAGGAATATTTGCTTGATTTATCGAATAAGTCTGGCATGTAAAGTTGGTGGACCAAATCTTCTAACATAGCTTTGACAGGGATAAACTCCCAAAAATTGTTGAATTTGCATACCAAATATGTCCAATGTTTGGAAGCACATCTGTATGTATGTTAACAGTTGTTTTCTCAAATAAAAAAGAACAAACACTCAACAGATTTCGGCTTGCTGATACACATTTGTCGACAATAATTTTTAAAAATGACTTTGGTTTTATTTTTATCAAAGTATTCTTAATGTTTAACATGACCCTTATGTTCAAACTAGTTTGACATTCCTGATCAGCTAACATAGAATATACATCAGAGAAATTTATTTTTGGGGCCTATCTGGAATTTTGACTGATGAGGCGAGCCCAACGTGACATTTATATTCGAGAGAGTGATGACATGGTGGGAAAAATATGTGTGGTTTGTTATTCCTTGGACCTTCAGTTTTCTAATAAGAGAGATATTTCAAGATTTTTCACTATCATATTTAAAAAAGGTTTCTTATGTTTCACATTACAATAAAATTAATTCACAAACAATTTACAATAATCTGATGAAAAAATCATATTATGGTTGCGAGACAAATAAATTGGTTTGTTTTTCACAGAGGCTAGAAGTAAAAGAAAATCTAGCCATTTTGTGGCTTGAATAATTTATGAACTCTCTCATACCTCTTTTTTATTGAATGTATACATGGTTATATTTAGTTCAAATAAATTTAAGTTAGACAGTCCTTGGGGTCAATGCAAAATTGGTATATTTTGCCAAATCTGGCTTGGTATTGGTTTTAAAATATAACTACTATAAACAAATTGATTTAGTATATATTGTAGTGTGTAGTGTTAATGTTAATTTTAACCTTGTAGTTGGTTTTAGTTTTTATGTGTATATCTGATAAAAAATAATCACAAATTTTCATTAATTTTTTTAATCAAGTATTTTTTTAAAGTGAAAAATAAGATTTCACAGAAATTAAGTACTTTTGTAAATATGTGTTAAACACACTAATTTGCTTACTATATAAAAAAGCTTTTAAATGTTTTAAAATTTCAGGATGTGTAAAACTTTACTCGACATACAATGAAAATAAGATTAAAAAAACTTTGAAGAGTAAATTAAGTTTCTCTCACAAAGAATGCGAACAGTTTCCTTTAACTTTTTTCAGCAATATTTTATTGGCTACCGTAATATTTAAATGTTTGTTCACAATCACGACTTGATCTATTGTCACACATTTTATTTATCCTTGTCCATGGTAAATTACATAAAATATAGGTCTGATAGTTGAACTCTTAACATGTTGAACTTAATTTTTAACAATTCATACTTCGGATGCACCACACATACACACATATATTCATATATATATATATGTGTGTGTGTGATGTAATGTTATTCTATGTGCCTATATATATCCTTTTTTAGAGCCAATTCTATGTACATTGTACAGTTAATAATAATTATTCAATTCATCTCTTATGTAATATACTTTTTATCACTTTGATCCCTTGGTATTTTGATAAAAAGAGAGGTGACTTGACTTCTGATCATATTGGAATTACTGGCAGCAAAGTTGCTCACAACCTATCAAAACTGCTTCCACATTTAGTAGAATTTATAAAATTTGCTAGAGACATTGTTCTGGACCCCTCAAGCCATAGCTTTTCTTAAAAAAATAACTGTCTGAGGCATTAAAAGCTTGGATTTTACAACCCCCCACCCCGCTTCGTATTAATATTTGTGCTGTGTGCATTATAACTAACCTGTCCTTGCAATGTAAATATACGTAGGCAAATGAATTGTAATAAAGTCTTATTTAATTTGTTATTATATTCATAGAATATTATTGTAAATTAAAAGGATTGGCAATCAGCTTACTTTTGTTTGGAATTACAGCTCTTAAATATTTAACACTACTTTAATTCACACACACACATCTCTGCTTTCGCTGCCACAGTGGTTTACTACATTACCAAACCTCAATTCAAGATATATATATTTTTTTATCTGGTACCAAGTGCTGCTCTCCAAGTATAAAACGCATTCCAGCCAATAACTATGAAACAACAAACAAAAGATGGCCAACTACTTAATCGTGTCTACTCATTATAAAAAAAACTGTCTTTATTATTAAAAACTTATAAGATCTTGTGTACATATGTTAATGTGGCCTAGATTTTCAAGGCCTATACATTTACATCCTGAAAGTTTCCAATTATATTACTCAACATAATACTTATTGTGATAGTCACATGAAGATTTTGTGATTAAATAAATATCGGGACTAATAGAAAGTTGCACAACCACCCAGACTTGATGTATAGGTATGTTTTCATTAGACACATAGCTCTAGGAAGGTAACAGCTCTATTTGTCTAAAGAGATACATAGATACTTTTTCTTGCCAACTTCTTTTTAACCTGAATATTTAAGAACATTATCAGTTTTAAAACCATCACTGTACGGTTTTTTAAACTCCAATTTGGGCTTCCTATAATTTATACATATTAAGGACTTATAATAAATAGTATGTATTTTAATGAAATAAACAAGCAGTTGCCTTAAGAATGTATGCTAAGCCATTGTTAGAAAATATCTCTATACATCCAGTTGGGAGTTGAGTCCTGGCCTCTTGTCTAAGAATATAGATTGTCTCCATTGTTACTTTTGAAAACTTCCATTATCTTACTGTGTGTGTGTTGTTTGCATTAACACTTTTTTTTTACTTAAAATGTTGGATTTGTATCCAGAATATAGAATTAATTAGTATTTTTTAAGTATTTTTAATTACCTAAGTATTCGAGCTATGTGTTGTTTCTGTTAGAAACATCGTTGGTATTTGTTTTATAAACTGTGAATGAATACATATTGTAAACTATTTTCTTTGTGAATTATGATAATAAATGAATAAAATGTTATATTTGGATCATAATGTTGCTTTTCTCTTATTAATACACCTTGGTTTAGGTAATTGATTAAAATAAAATGTGTTTTGAATTTTTCTCAGTCACATTGATACTCTAATATATTATAATTGTTACCAGTGTCCTTTTTTTTATATATAATCTTCCACTTTTATTGATAGGATTGGTTCATTTCCCAAAAGATTGACTGATATGATTGGCACAACTCTAACCCAGTTGGTGAGGATTTGATTCGAGTTCTTGAGAGAATGCTGGGCATTCTCTTAAAATCTGCCCTACTCCATTTCACTTTATTAGTGAAGACTACAAAAACCCCGAAAGAGATATAAGAACTATGCCGGATAAAGTGAATTATCTATAATCTAGTTTTGGTTCAAGGATTTAATAATGTGTGTGTGTTTTTCTCACTCACTGCCGAATAATTCTAAATAAGCGATAACTGCCGATTTTCTTACATTTGAAGGAGTGTGAAGTATAAATTACATCCTTATTTGTCCAGTGACAGCAGTGTTAAATATGGACTACTTATTCTTTGTACACTGATAGCAATATATGGTACGAATTGCAACCCTCTTGTTCATTGACAGGAGAGTGAAGTCTGAACCATCTGTGTTCGATAACAGTAGGGTAAAGTATGAACCCTCTTTGTCCAATAACAGCAGGTTAAATTATGAACCTTCTTTGTCCAATAACAGTAGGGTAAAGTATAAACCCTCTTTGTTCAATAACCGCAGGGTAAATTATGAACCCTCTTTGTCCAATAACAGTAGGGTAAAGTATAAACCCTCTTTGTTCAATAACCGCAGGGTAAATTATGAACCTTCTTTGTCCAATAACAGTAGGGTAAAGTATAAACCCTCTTTGTTCAATAACCGCAGGGTAAATTATGAACCCTCTTTGTCCAATAACAGTAGGGTAAAGTATAAACCCTCTTTGTTCAATAACCGCAGGGTAAATTATGAACCTTCTTTGTCCAATAACAGAAGAGTAAAGTATGAACCCTCTTGGTTCAATAACAGCAGGGTAAAGTATGAACCCTCTTTGTTCAATAACAGCAGGGTAAAGTATGAACCATCTGTGTTCAATAACAGCAGGGTAAAGTATGAACCATCTGTGTGTGCCAAAAAGGAGGCGGAAAGCACAGATTTCTGAGGTATTTCAAGCCTCCTACTGTAAGCATCTACTATAAGGATTTACTCTTTCTGGAAGGGTGCTAGACTCCCAACAAAAGGATCTACTCTACCTTACTCATCAATATTTTGATTCATAAAAGGTAAGGCTAAAAAACTTTATAATTGCAATTTAAACTTCTAAAAGCATTGAAAATAGATAATAAATATAGGATTGTTCTAGTTTGCACTTCTGACTAAGCTAATGATTTTTATTTGTTAAGATTTATACTTTGTGCAAGCAAGAGCTTATGCATTTTATCATTACCACACCTCTCATATATTATCATTAATATCCTTAACATTAAGCTACAGTTATGAAACAACTCGCTTCTAATAGCGATAGTAAGAGTTAGTAGCTTGTTGACGCTTTTGTACTTGTTCTTGCTTGTAGAGTGGTTATGAATTCGGGCGAGTTCTCAGCTGCTCAGTATCACACGACTTTTTTGAGAGTGCACATATAATAGTGTTGTCTATGAGTGAAAAGTTATTTGCATATGAAAGTTATTTTAAATCTAGATACCTACTACAACAAAGGCATTCAGTGCATCCAATTTATGAAAAGTGACCTGAACTGGGGGAATTCCACCATTTGTCTAAAATGCTTAAAGAAAACGAAAAAAGATTTTGTGATTATTCTAGGATGATGCCAGCTACATTTTATTATATCTTAAATAAGATAGAAACCAATATTAGAAGAAACCTAAAACATACAATTTCATTAGAGGAGAAACTTGCAGTATCACTAAGGTAGGTGGATTTAAAAAATTAAATTACATATTTTGTATGGGTATAAAACTATTTTAACAACATTTATGTGGCTAAGTAAATAAAAGTTTACTTTTAATTCCAAAGAGTTAAAAAATAAATCTTCGTTATCATTACTTTCATCTTGGTTGTTATTTTCATGAGTAGATACGCTTGTTACAGTAAACAGTGTCTGAACAAATTGTTCATTGCTACTTATCTAAGTGGCAGAGGAAACCAGTTGTGATCCATTTGTTATTTCCAATGCTAACCTACACATTTTCATCCTGAACTGTAATCTTTGAATGTTATTCATCTGTTTTATAATAGGTAGAAAATTTACCTAGAAATTATAATCTCCATCCATTTTTATTTCACGGTTCCTTTTCAAAATAACTAATTTTTCTTTCTCCAAAATAAAAACGATTTGGGTTTCTCTTTTTCTTTTAATATGTCTTCTACGATTGTCAGAAATACAAAACGACAGACCGGTAGAAGTAATGTTTGACACTGATGTAGTAGGTGTAATTTCTTCAGGTATGTCATGCTTATAATCTGAAATTGAAGGCTTATTTACATTTTAGAAAATAGTTTCTTCCACATCAATATCAAGTACAGATGGAAGACTCCCGGACATTGGTGCTGGGCCAAGGGTATCTTTTAAAAATGACATCTGTTTAAAGTAAATCCATTTGTGTTTGAAAATATGAGACGTCTCTCCCTGATTTTTGAAAGCTTCCCACCTTTTTGAGTTCCTGCTTGTAATTGCCCCTTAGGCATTTCCATTTCTTTAATCGGTTTCTGAAATAGAAAAGGTAGTGTGTTTCAGAATTTGAGTAAAAATTTTGTTATTATATATTGTTAGAATTGAAATTAAATTAGACTGTTACAAATAGGGTATAGAAAAGGAGGATAGAAATATATAAAAGGGGACAAACTCACCATGGCTTTTACAATGAAAGACCCACCTCGGTGGCGTAGTTGGTTAACGCGCTAGTCGTGTTGAGCTCACTGCTGAGGACGGGAAGATCGAGGTTCGAATCTTAGTCGGGTGAACTGGGGGTGGTTTTTCCTAAATGTTTTTCCATTCTCCCTCCACGCAAATGCGGGTTCACTTCCTCTAACTTAATCTTCCAAATTTCTAATCCATTAGAGTAATTAGTACTTAAAGCGTATAATCCAACAGGTATTAAGACGTGGTGCTAAAATATAATAATAAAATACAATGAAAGGAAGAACACAGTTCACACTTTAAATTGCTGCCATTGGACAAAGAGGTAATGCTTGCCTCTTGAAGAAAATCGATTGTCATCGCCCATTCCCTCGACCTAGGTTTCATTCATTTAAGAGGCAACCATTCACTACATCTTTTTTCCAATGGCAGCAATGTAAAGTGTGAACTGTGTTCTTTTCATTGTAAAAGCCATATTGTGTTCGTCCCTGAAGATGAGGCATACCCCTTAAAACATATTTATTTAGACCGTTACCGAAAAATAACCTAACCGTAGAAACTGTGTTATACAATGAAAAACTTTCAAATGCTAAACTTATCACAAAATGTGTGGGTCTTTTACACAATGTTATTATTGATATAGTTCTACTTCCTCTACTGTGCATAACATCTACATTTCAGAAGAATACAGTCAATTGCAAACAGTCCGTCCGAGTTTTATCGCCACGGAAGTTTGTAATTTATGTAAAGTGTTTTTTAGTTCCAACGCATAACGGACTGACATAAAAAACTGTTGAATTTTTCATAAATCTATTTATTAAGTGTGAAAATTAACAAACTATTTTTAATGCTGTTAAACACTCTGTGTTTGTAACATTTAAAAGTAAAGAATAATATCTTAATTAAATGATTAAATTGTTAAGCATTGAAACTTGGATAATGCGACAAAATGATGATGGTCTATGGTATTTTATCATGTGATAAAAGAGTAGTCTACAATTTATTGAATGATGGGAACACTCTTTAAAGACTTGGGCGGTGTAAATCTTTTTTTCTGTATATATTTTAAAATGACACTCTTAATAATGTTCTAAAAGGACAATTTAATCAGGTTTACTTTAATTTATCACTATTGTTTATAATTTTATAAATTTCATTTGTTAATAAATAATTAAAACTGCAACATGCAGCAGTATTTTAGTATTTTTAAGTATTATGTAGCCAAAGGTTTTTAATTTAAATTTTATAATTTGTATTTCCTTTATGTTATCACTTTTCGATTGTATGGCTTAAACTCCATAATTTCAACATACTAGCTCCATATTATCAACATTATCCAAGTCTTATTATAGTTGTAAATTAGTCCAAATATTTATTGTAGCTTTCATTTCTTTAGCTATTTCTTCCCATGGCTCTGCAATTTTATTTCCTTTATTGTATTCCTTGTCCCTCATATCCCACAAGGAGCGTCTTTTTGCACTTCACTAATTAATATCTCACAATCCATCTTCACTACTCTGCTGACAATCTTCAACTAGAGTGAGCGAATAGATGAACGATTCACTCGCTGGTATGAGATACTGCAGGTGCAAGCTGGCGCTTGTAAAAATTAGTTACTCTTCCACACAGATTTAAAACTGCAGAAATCAAAACAATCGCTAGGTAGCGCTTGCAGGCACTTGTAGTTTTGTAGCCGCAGTCTTAAACACTCGTCTCAAGTCTTGCATTTTTTTAAACTATTTGTTTCAAAACCGACTTTGCTGTTATTTCTTATTGCCATTGGTTACTTATTCGGGTATTCCACAACTTAGGGGTAAGGTGAATAGTTAGATAAACTGTGTACATGGACAATTTTGGTTAATAACTACCATTGAGATATAAATGGTATTTAAATTGTGTGCCTCTTGTAAGTAAATACACACTCAAGTAAAGTATTATTTTACTAAATATGTTAAATGCAGGTAATTAAATGGGAAGGAGTTTTATTACAAATCAATATGTTAGTATTTAATTATGTGGCAAGAGGCTAGGAATGCTAGGGTTTGCTATAATCCCCCAATTACTCTATTTCTTTGATTCTAAGAGACACTTTTTTTACCGTCTAAACACCTCTAAAACAATACATCTTAGAATCACAGTTATTTTTTGACCAACACTTGATGGCTCAGAAGACGATATACTCTCATATAGTAAAGATAAAAATGGCTCGGAAAAATCGGACTGAATGTGAAGTAGAACATTGATTCAGAAGGAAGAGATGAATAACTTAACTGCTGTTAAGTAAGTTACTGTTGTTATTATTAAACTGCATTCTGCAATAAAATATTTCTTAGCTATAAGGTATTTTAGCATTTTATTTGTATTTATTTAATTAAAATCTCCTGAGATTCTTTTTATGTTGGTGGACTGAAAATTTAAGGTATGTCTTACATTTGATGGCGTCTTAAAACCGAAGAAATATGAAAACTTTTTTTTGTCTTGGGGTAAAGTGCTCGCCTCAGGATCTGATGTTGATGGGTTCAAACCCGACTAAGGGTAAGATTTTCATTTAGCAATAAAAATCTGTGGCACAACTTACTTTGTAGGGAAAGTAAAGCCGTCGGTCGTGTGTCAATTGTTGCATGTAAAAGATCACTGGAAGTTATGCAAAATTTGAAGGCTCTTTCTTACTCGCTCGTAGAAATCCAAAGCTGAAATAAATGGGAAACTACTGCATTTTCAGGACTTTCCTAGGACATGTGCTTTCTCCCAGAAGGTGTAAGCACTACTAACCTGCCGAAGGGCTGAGTGTATGTCCAACTCTGGATGGATGGGAAGCACATCCGGACTGACCGTTGGGCACTGAACACTCGAATAATAAAATATTTGCTATTCTTAAGGTGACATTTTTTTCCCCACCGAGTTTTATTACTCGTTTTAAACTATCCACATTTAATCATTTAAGGGAATTAGAAATGAGGAAGACAGGATTTATAAGAAAAGTACTCGCATTTAAGTAAAGGTAAAGTGTGAAACCATGTAAAGAAAACAACCTTCAGTACACTCAGCCAGGATTCAAATCCTAACCTAATCAACGGCTAACCAGACTAAATGGGCCTGATATTTAGTCTGCAGGCCCACAGATGGGGATAAGGTGGTGTAATTGGTAATAACATTTAGCATTTGGTCTATAATGTCTTTAGACTTGTAATAACAATCATTGATATAACTGGTGCCAAATTTCTCTATTACAAACTGTTTTCTTGGTTTGTTTTTTCTGAATCCTAATTGCTTGGACATACTTTGATTTGAGTTGTCATGATTTTTGAGAAAAATAAAGCTTTTATATTTTATTTATGGTTATTGCTAAAACCTAAAATTAATGAATTATATCAAACTAGTGACCTGGCGGTTTAGGGGTAAGGTGTCAGACTTCTATGCTGGCGGCCGGGGTTCAATCCTCGGTCCCGGCATAGATTTATTTGATTACCAAACCCTTCCTTCACCTCTGACAAGACATCTTGTGAATGTGGGGAATGCCAGGCCTCCACCTTGGCTCGGATTCCACGTTAAACTGTAGGTCCTTCATTTCATCTCACAATCATTCTACCATTACACATTAGCGTAAGTGCGTATAACCCGAACGGGTAGTAAGACGTGGTGCTAATAATAATAATAATGATATATCAAGCTAACAACTACAAAACTCTGATTAGTTGAAGAAAATAACTAACTTATAAATTCACACTACAAATATCATTGCCACACAAAGGGACTTTTTCTAATAATAATTAATTATAATACAATAAGCTTTAAACATTCCTTTTACTTTTTTAGTATTTTTCATACATAAACAAAACAAATTATCCACATTTCTTTAAGTCTAGGTAAAGCAAGTAATTTATATTTAGACAAAATACAATATTCCTCCATGAAATTTTATTTTTTAATCCAACTAAAAGCGATACCAACATATAGATATATAATAGTGCACAAATAAAAAAAACACCCAAAACATAATAATAATAATCAGGAACTGAAGATTTATTGAAAATAATATTTTAGTTTGAAAGTAATATAGTTAGAATTTGTGTGTAACTATATTTTATTTAGAAATCCATGTTTGATTCAACAAATATCAAGTGCTTATTGTATTTAAAAATTGATGAGATCAATGTTAAGTTGCAGAATTCATAATCATCACAAATCAGTATGGTCTGCCTGTCGATTTGATTTAATAGTGGTTTTATAGATGAATATATGAATTGAATATTGCTATTTTAGTATTGCCCACCTTACTTTGTTCGGACCTTCCCTTTTGCAGCACCTCACTCCAAGACAGGGGTTAGCAACCTTTTTGGGCCCAGGTCGACTTATAAACTTAACAAAGGTTCAGTGATGACTATTTTTTGTTCTTTTTTATTTGTCTACACTTTCTATATTTTTTTTATAAAATAAATAAAATATTTCATCAAAATATTTAATTTTCTTATAACCGTACCGATTATGCCTGATCAAATTTATTTTGGTCAGACTAAAATTTATTTGAAATTACTTGATATATTTGCAAGTTTAGAAGAATCAAACCCACCTTGGTTACGTAGTTAGCCAACATGCTAGGTTCGTGTTGAGATAGACTGTTGAGAGCGGGGATATTGAGGTTTGAATCTTGCTCGGTTGAACTGCGGGTGGTTTTTCATAAATGATTTTCCACTCCCTCCAGGTAAATGTGGGTTCACTTGCTCTATATTCAACCTCTCCAATTCTTAACCCATTAGTGTAATTTATACTTAAGCGTATAACCCGAACGAGTAGTAAGATATGGTGCTAAATATATAGAAGAATCAATGACTTACTTTTAATGACAATGTGGTTTTCTTATGAGATCAACCAGTTGCTGACCCCTGCCCTAAAGCCTTGGGTGCGTCCCTGCAGATGCACATTTGGGTTTCTTGTATTGTTTAACATTAAGATTTCTCTGCTGATGATTCTCAGTGTGTGATCTGCATAACGATTACTAAATAAATAGAAACGTATCTCTGGCCTTCAGCACTAAGCCAATTTACTAATTATTTAGGACTACACCACTGCTATATGAGCCTCCTATATAATCACTGGTATGTCAGGGTGTTCCATAATAGAGGGACATGGGCTGGTGTATGAATTTTGATGAAAAGCTTCGAATTGTTCCATTATTTTCTTCCCTTTGAAGCCTTTCACTGTCCTTTAATGGCCTAAGGAAAGGAGTATTCATACGCTATATAAAGCAGCAGCTAAGTTGGCATGAGTATAAAGGCATGGCAGCAATGCTGCAGAACAAACAAGGCAAGGAAGTATGACTGCTTAAGGGGCCAGTTTAGATGTAGCTTTGTGTTAGAAGTGGCTGTGGATATCAGAGGTATGAAGGCAGTGATGTGACGTAAATGAACTATAGAAGTATGTTAATGGGCTGGGGACAAGTTTAGATGTAGCTTTGTGCTAGACGGATAGGCCCATTTGACACATAATATTGAGAGATATATTGCTCATCAAGCTTTGGAGAAAAGGGCAGAACATTTTGAGTAACCTGTCTAATTATATGATGAATGTGGTTTAAAAGGGTGTATCACTGTGAATGATTTATTTAAGATTTTTACTTTTGAATCATCAACTGAGGCACAATTCAAATAATATTATTTCTTACCAACAAAGCTGCCACGACCATGATTTTCTTTGTTTTATCTTAATACATATTAGACTATTTTAAATCAACAGTTCAATAAAAAATTGTACAAAGGAAATATAAACTAGATTGAAATGACAAGTCAGTCTAATGAAGGTGTAGGAAGTTATATGTATCACAGACATGGTGGGGTTCCCCCAATAATTTTTGAAACATGTGTTTTACACTATAGCCATTTAAATATTTTGAATAAACGATTAGTACATTACACATGGTTAAAAATAAAATTCAACTTTTTATGTAATTTTAGTGTTACCGTTATTTTATTTTGTGTAATATTTTTAAAATTGTGGAAATACACTAAAATTAGGTTAACTACACATAAAGCTTGTCAAAAGTGCAGCAATTTCTAATTTGTTTTCTTAGAAACCTACCAAATAACACATATGAACATAGTTAATTTGAAATTAAAGATTTTTACTCAAATTAAAGTGAGGGGGTGTGGTTTATCTTTTGTATAATTTAACATGGCTGCAATGCACATTACACTAAAATAAATTTAAAGCTTCATTCACATTATTATGCCTCGATCGTTTCCAGCATGTGCCATTTCATGCATAACAAATATTGCTTAGTGTTTTATCTATGAGAGTATTCATACCAAGCTTAGCATATTCCCTCCAGTACGATTCAGCGGAATCCATCACCGTACGGGATTCTCAGCAAGAATATTTGTCCAATAAGCCATGTGTTGGAACTGATACTACAACAAAAACCTCGGTAGCCAAATGAAACGAATTTACAAGTAGGCACACTACATACGACCACTTATATGGAGGATGCCAAATGGTATAAAAACCCGCTCAAATGTTGTGCATGAAACGGCATGTGTCGGAAATGATTGATGCATGACGATATGAACGAACTCGTATGCTAAAAATACAGAAACTTCTATTTTTGTTCCTGTTCAAGAGATTACACATAATTGTTTATTTGAATTGAAATATATTTGAACTAAAGAAATCACTTGTAATATTTTACCTACATCTTTAGAATGAGTTCATTAGTAATTACTATGCTTTTTAGGATTATTTCAGTGAAGTTTATACATTATTTTTGTAACTTCATAAAGTATTAAAAAAAACTAAATTAATAATACAAAAAATCTTTTCAGAAAACATCTGACAGGACCAATTGTAGGTTATTAGTAAAAGTACACTTGAGCCAGGTCAGATGGAAGGGAGCAAGTAAAGTCAATATTTTTGTAACTCTTATAACAAAAAACCTTTTAGACCACAATAAATAAAAACTGCTCCATTGAATACCTTAAGTGCGCTCAGACATGAAAAATATTCAATAACTTGAAATCACTAAATATAACAAATTCAACCAAATGTATCTAATGGGGCTATATTTTATTTATTTTAGACACTAACCTTAGTTTATATCCCCTGCCCCCGTCCCCCAACCTTTTCCATTCTGCCCCCTTTCTAAACAGTCGTTAGTTTGAAACACCAGAGAAACTAAAGTTTGTGAGGTTAATAAACTGGTTCAGGTATTATTCCACTAATATTATAATGCATACGACATCTAAATGACATCTTGCAAGTATATTGACCTAGCTAAGCCAACTTTAAATAAATGAATAAATTTATAATTCAAAATGTGTAAAACTGCTTTATAACTTATACAATATCTTCTATGAACAATTCGTACACTCGATCATCAGTGGTAATTGAATTGCCATTTATACTAAGAAATGTGATACATATTGTAAGTGGGGCAATTAGAACATATACATTCATATGAATAGGGGACAAACTAGTGACTTGTATATTATTTGTGCTAATATTTTAAAAAGGATTATATTTAAGTTTTCACAAATAGTTATCCATATTGACGAGTCTTTTGCTACAAACATTATCGGATATGAATCAACAGTATTGTCTGTCTACTAAACCTGATGCACATGCACCCTTGGGCTGGGCCATCATATTTCTTACAAATATGTTTGCTCTTGTTTAACCATTAAAAAAAAAAATGAATACAGTAAACTCTCAATTACCCATACTTGAATTATCTGTGCATGGCTCTTAAAATATTACAGTATGCAGTATTTTTCTTATTTTTCAATAAAATAAGTGATTTGGTATTAAACATGTTACTTAGAACGAAGATTAACTTTTTCTTTCACAACCACAACCCCTACCACCCACACCTTTCTCTCCAATCCCACGATAAATGAAAACTGCCTAAAGAAAAATTGTCATCATTTCACTAAAGCAGACAATAATACATGATTACTTAAAAAAAAAAAACTATAATGTATTTTTATGCATACCTATGTTAAACTGTTTACATAAAATATTATCCTTGTTATAAATACAGCTCATAATAATTATCAATGTAAAAGAAAAAGTTGTGTAGTAGGTAATCTATGTTTCTCAACTAGTTATGCATTCTCCGGTATTGATTAACCCAGATAATTGAGAGGTACAAAATTTGTATGTCTTTATCCCCAATTCCTGTTGATTTAAACTACGTCTTCTGGAGTTTATTTGTCGACAGCCCTTTTGAAAGAGAAAAGAAATAACACTATTTATGGGCATTAGTTTTACAAGCAAGTGCCAATGATTTTAGGCAGCCTTTAAGTAAAATAACTCATCAATATGGATATCCATTTGTCAAACATCAAATATATTCCTTTTTACAGACTAGCACAAAGAGTTTATAAGTCCCTAGGATTTTTTAGATTTTGTGTGAGGAGTATACTAATATATGAAATACACCGGGCTAAAAAATTAATACATGCTCACTAAGGAATAGTTGAAAAGCTTATTTTAGGATAAGTGTTGAAGTAGTGTGTTTGAATTGTTCATAAATTATCAAATTTTACCAAACAAAAATACAATAATATGATGCCAAACATGAAGTAATTTTGAAATTCTAAAACTCAAATTTAATGTTTGAGAGATTTTGTGCATTTCACGTTATTTTTACTTTCTGTACATTTAATCTTAGTGGTTGGAAAGATACTAAAACTTAAGTTAGTTCCTTAAATTTAACTTTATACTGAGCTTATACTTTCAACCTTTCAGCGAATTTTTCAGCTGTTTATAGTGTAAATGTGCATCAGTTGGACCACCACTTACAGTCTATCTTTAGAGCTTTGATGACCACAGAAAGTGTTGATAGTATGATTATTTTTAGCACATCCCTTAGGGCTCTCATATGATCAGTTGCAGACGCTTGTAGAATGCACACTTTGTAAGCACACTAGCAATACACATTTATTTTCTACTTAAACAAAGAATGTTTACAGTGAAATGTTGGGTGATGCAATTTCAACTAGTATGACTACATTTCAAAATCCTATTAAAGCTTACAATTAATAACAATGTAGACTCAAATTAATATATAGTTGGTTCAATAGTTACTACTTTTGCATACTAAACTAAGTGTAATAATATATATTTCCACACACTTTTATTGCAGACACATAACTATTGGTTTTATTTTAATACAGTATTACACATAAACAAGTCATCATAACTACTAAATGTAAAATATGATCACTGCCCATCTCTTTACAACAAGCAGGTGTGACAATTCTGACACAAGAGTGCGCTTGTGTGTGCTATATTAGACATATATCATGAGTGTGCTTCCAACAAGCAGGTGCGACTGATTGTAGACGAGTCATTATGATTACTTAAGTACAAGCTAGATCTATAAGTACTCTTTCTTAGAAGGATCAGTTATATAAAATTATGTAAATCGCATATTACAGTCCGGTGAAAAAGTAATGTAAATACACCACCTGTAAGATAGTATTTTAAGTTTGTTTTTACGGTTCAACAATCGGTAATTTCAACATGTATGTGCCATGAGTAAGCTATGGCTTGTAATACTTATTCGCTGTGCTGCTGGTGTTGGCTTGAGGTAGCATGTGCACTTGGTGTCAAGTCTTACACTGAGTATTCAATAAATATGTTTGAGTTTACAACACAGTTTCTATTTCCCGAGGTTCTCTTGGGTGCATCCGTCTGAAAAAAAATCCCCCAAATAATATTTTATTTATTATTATTATTATTATTATTATTATTATTATTAGCACAGCGTCTTACTACCCGTTGGGTGACCTGGTGGTCTAGGGGTAAGGTGTCGGACTTCTGTGCTGGGGGTCCGGGGTTCAATCCTCGGTCCCGGCACAAATTTATCTGATTACCAAACCCTTCCTTCACCTCTGACAAGACATCTTGTGAATGTGGGGAATGCCAGGCCTCCACCGTGGTTCGGATTCCACGTTAAACTGTAGGCCCTCCATTTCATCTCACAATCACCCTACCATTACACATTAGCGTAAGTGCGTATAACCCGAACGGGTAGTAAGACACGGTGCTAATAATAATAATAATAATAATAATAATAATAATAATAATAATAATAATAATAATAATAATAATACCCGTTCGGGTTGTACGCACTTACACTAATGTGTAATGGTAGGGTGATTGTGAGATGAAATGGAGGACCTAGAGTTTAACGTGGGATCCGAACCACGGTGGAGGCCTGGCATTCCCCACATTCCCAAGATGTCTTGTCAGAGGTGAAGGAAGGGTTTGGTAATCAGATAAATCTGTGCCGGGACCAAGGATTGAACCCCGGCCGCCAGCATAGAAGTCTGACACAATATTTTATTTAAAATACATTGCCTGGTGAAGATACATAAACTGCAGGTGCAGCACTACACAATGTTATGGCTTGGTAAAATATATTTTTTCTATTTTAAAACATATAATTATTCATATAGTATTTTTTCTAAATGTTCTCAGATACATGTAAGATAGTTAAGGAGGTTAATCTTAAGGATCTGACTGTGATGAATCATGGGGATTGTATTAGTATGATAGGATTTTACAAAAATTACTAAAACTATTTTGGTTTATTCATATGTAGGCCTATGTCAAATCATTTGATTATATGTTATCGATACCCATAAAATAATACAAATAAATTAGTAAAATTTTATTTATTTTGAGTGCAAAAGTATGGTTTTTAACTCTACTTTAAAATTATTGCTCCCCATAAATACTATGGAGCTTGTCCTTTAAGGACAATTCACAAACATTCTGTCATTATCTATACCTTGTGTGTGTGGTGGTTGGACAAATTGATAGGGAATGACAGGAAATAATTTAGACCTACTAATGTAGTCCTCTGAAGATAGGTTTGCCTTAATAACAACCCATGAGCCAACCTTGCGTTCTAACTTTTTTATTGGAATCCTGGCATGAACTTACAATTTACAGTTCACTGTAAGTAATCCTTAAATTTTTTTTTTGTAATAAACTCAAAAATTTAAAAGATATATGTTCATCCGTAGCTAAAATATTTTCATAGCAAGCTAACTATCATGTTTGAAAACTCTTGAGAAATTTGGGAAATTTTATCTATCATTACAGTGACCAAGCCATTTGTTAAAAAAATAGTTATTTATCTTCACCAAACTTATTTATTAAGAAACATAAGTTTCTAAAGGTGAACCCATATGTAAATTTTAAACATAAATGTAATGTTTTATATTGAAGAAGGCACAAAAAAAAAGAAGAATAATAGTTACAAATAGAACCACAGTGGCGGCTCGTGGTTTGTTGCTAGGGCAAGCCTTGCTCGACGAAACAGTACTATTAGATTGTTTCCACCCTCAAAATCCATTACACAAACATTTTCTTACCGCCTTATTGTTTGTGAGGGGAGGGGGGGTTCAAATGGAGCGAGAGGAAAAGGAACACTTAACTAGAATAGTCATATCAAGCTGGGCTTGCCTTTACGTCAACTCACAGGCTGCCTTATGCAGAGTGACGAACCCAATATGGTTCTCAGAATAAAATTAGAAAAAATAACAGTAATGTGAATTGTGTTATTCTTTTGATATTGTGAAATCCCAATTGTGTGTGTACTTCTCTTTGTTTTGATGACTCTTTCCTGTACTTTATTCCACCTCAGTAGTAAAAAGAGGTTTTCCTTGAAGAGCTACTTACAAGATATGAATCTAAACGATAGCTATGGCTATCTCACCCTCATACCTTAATTATAAGATAAAGCTAAAATTTCACATCGCCAAAAGATTAATGCATGCTCTGTTAACACATAGCTTGGTCTGATTAAAAGGCTGGACTCACACTGGCGGAGGCCATAGTTCGCAAGGCTCCAGCGGCCGGTCTGTCACCACATCACATGGAGTGGTGTGATATTCTTGAGGCCTCGGCCAATTTCTGAAAAACAACACAAACATTTACTTTTAATTTTGATTTTGAGGTATTTAATGTACACTTTATGAACTGACTGATTTTATCAGTCCACAAAATACAAACAAACTTAAATCCAGAAAAGAGACAACACACACCCTCCCTGGCTATTAATTCATCACGGTAAAAGAGGAAACGCAAATTTCACTAACTATACATTTTTCGATTATGCTGGGTATTGATCATGGGACTCTTAGCTAAGTAACCACACACTATTGATTTAGCTAAGGTGTCAGACTTGATATTATATAGCTATAAGATTTAATTATTTATTTTTCTGTTTCAAATATGTTTAATACGTTAAAAAAAACTTTTTAGTAAAGCAGTGGTGTCTCATGATTAATAAATAGTTATGTCATCTTAACCAGGCCTAAGTGTTATTAGAAGAAAGATAATTTAATATGTAACTGTCGGTCATTATTGATATGAAAGGTTAAAAGTGCAGTTTACAAACTACATGATTTTCTATAGTAAAAATACAGTCATGTAGTTAGGTGGATGATAACAATGGAACCTCGAAACCTATTTAAACTCTAAATCTACTCTGTCCATTTCCACCACTTGACTAAGTTTTTAGTAACCTTCATATTTAAAATACAAATTAAAATATGAATATCAACTTATTGCACTTTCGATTAGTAATAATACTGTATACAATATTGTTTGTAGTGCATTCTTTTGGCCATTGGTGGACGACCATGACTGTTGTGGAGGTAGTAGATAAATAACTCTAAAATTGACATTTATCACAACCTGGAATGAATAAAGTTGATCAAACGTTTATTTATATTGTCCCGAGTTTACTTTTAACTCCGCCTGGGGCAGCTAAGGGGTGAATTGAGTAGCTCTACGGCTGTCACTGCCGGTCCCAAGCCCGGATAAAGGAGGAGGGTTGAGTGGAGGGCTAGCAACCCATTCTTGTAAAAATTACCTGTTATGAAAACTGCAAATATGCCTCGGAGTCGGACAGACTTTAATGGAAAAAGACTAAGACTATCAGAACATGGAATATTCTAAGCTGGCATAGAACAGGAACTTCTACAATATGCTTTTCAACAACTAGAACATCTAAGAGCGGACATTACGGCAGTGCAAGAACTAAGATGGCTGGACAGTGGAAGCGTCAAGATTGGCGGGAAACATGAATATGGAACAGGCTACGTAGTCAGAAAACAATTCATGAATAACATACTAATATATTTAGCCTATTAATGAAAGATTTTAAAAAAAAATCAATCTCAAAGGGCTGTGGTACAACATCCCATTTATTTCATCATACACACCAACAGAAGACAAGGGCGAAGCATCCAAAGATACTTTCTACGATCACCTGGAGAGAGTAATAGAAAAAATGACCAGACACGATATGAAAGTACTATGGGGAGACTTAAATGGCAAATTAGGCAAGTATCCCAATAATAGGCCAATATAGCCTGCATGGTATTTCAAGTGATAATGGGCAGAGACCCATAGAAGTAGTAACTGTCATTAATACGCCTATAAAGGCCATTATGTTTCGGCACAAAGACACCCACAAACAACAAGATTTGGGAATTCAATAGAACCATACCTAATCTCATTATTGATTTCCGACAAGCTTGTGACAACGTGGAAAAGGATAAAATGAATGCGATGGTGGAACTCAACACAAAGCAAGCGTATACGACTTGTTAAAATATGCGTAAATTACTGCAGCTCCGGAGTACGTCATTTGATACAGATAGTTAGTTGCCTTACACAGGAGGACGTTCAATCACCCCTACTTTTTGATATCATTCTAGAAACGGAAGTATGATCAGCACAAATTAAAACAAAGCTTCGGACAACCAAACGGGCCAAACTACTTTTATCATATGCAGATGACATTGACCTAGTTGGAATCACCATAGTAATATTAAAAAAAAAATTAGAAACAAAGGCAAGGAAAATGGTTTTATTGATAAATGAAGAAAAAACAAAATATATATGCCTAAGAAATGGGCGCGAAGGGATAGAAAAGAGCAAAATTTGACAAGGGACTTACATAATTTTGAAAATATAGAAAATTTCAAACATCTAAGGGCTACGACCACCACATATAATGATATCCGCTGTATGCACTCTATATGAATAAACAGTCTCGCAAATTGAAGAGCCTGACATGAACCTCCAAAATCATCGCCTACGAATCAGTGATCAACTCAACAATTACATATGAATGTGAGACATGGACAATGACCAAAACAAATGAAGAGAAACTCAGATGTTTTGAGAGAAAGATTTTCAGAATGTTCTTTGGACCCTAAACACGCCCAATAGGCTTGCCCCCACTCCTACCTCCTCACTACAGTCTCCCTACTATATAGTGCCATTCATGGGGTGGGGGTTGTTGCTCACTGAGTAAGCATGGTGTGGAAGGGAAGAGGTAGACATGCACCCACTCCCCTTTTTCCACTCCAGTCTCCCTGATATTGAGTGATAACCCAGGAAGGTTTGTTACGTACTGAGTATGCACGGTGTGCGAAGGGAGGGGAAGACACGCCCACACAGGCTTGCCTCCACTCCCACTCCCCCTCTCCAGTCTCCCTCTCGTCCCGTGGATCTGACACACCGATACTCCTCTCAGCCCACGTATATCCAGCTCTGTCTCAAGGTCAATGATACGACGCTGGGCGGCGACCAGTGAGGTCTCCAAGCGTGCCAGCGTCACGTCGCAACACGCTGGGGCCTGCGCCTGGACACCTCTGGTGCGCTGACATTTCTGCATTTCCAGCTCTCTCTGACGGCCAGGATTACCTTTCAAGGAATGGCCAAGGCTCTGCAAGAGTCGGAAATCTTACATTGTCATTTATGTTTTACTTTCACTCATTCTAGCTGATTCCACGATTAAATTCTATTAACTTTTAGATACGTAAGTATTTGACTAGAGTTTGGTCTTGCGTTGCATCCATTACAAAGCCGAGTCTCAAATTTGAATAAAGAAAAATTTATGAACATAATATGAAATTTAAAGGTAAGGTATAGTGACCCAACCACTCGGCTGGCAGACTACAGCACCTTGGTAATACAATGCAAGTCTAGAAGTAGTGGAACTGTAAGGTATGGTGACCTACTTACCATACTGACAAGGCTACAGCACCCTTGTAAGACACTGCGAGTCTGAGAGTAGTGTTTCCCTTGCTTCAAGTACCGGCAGTAGAGATTCTCCATCAGCAACAGTACTCCCGCCAAGAGAATACCGGAACCAAGCAGGAGAAAGGTCGAGATGAACTGCTCCAAGGCCAAAGGCTCACTCCTGCTCTGTTTCTCTTTGCTCATGGGCTTGTTGCACGCCCCCGTGAACCAGAATCTCTGCAGCCGCTCCAGGTCGCCTACACATCAAGGTCATACGTCAAGGGAACATCACTGCAAAGGCGGTTTCAGAATATGCCTCACAGGGGAAATGTTAAAGACCAGCTTTATTGGTTTTTCATTTTCACTACGGCAAAGAGGTAACTATTAGTTATTAAATTGATGGACATATATGTACAGAGAATTATAAAATAGATGCAAATCAATAGCAACTGGGGGTAATTGGATTTAAAATGGCACCCTATTCTGGACATAAAGTTACGCAGTGGAGGAAATTGATTTATTTCATTTGGTGTTCAGTCACAACTTTAGCCTCACAACCTAACTGGTGGCCAGTCACAGTTTTTACCTGACCACTTTTAATGGAAGCTGATAAATATCGTTCATGCGCAGTCCAAAGTTTAAAACAGGAGGTTTGTATCCATTCTAAGCCTAACGCTTTCCATGTTGATGTTGAGTGATTTCAGAGTATATCACTGCTGTGTGAAGTGATTGTTTATTAAAAAAAGATCTCATTTCCAACTGTGGTGGTACTGGATACTAGCATGGCTCTCCACTGAATATTACACACCAAAAACACCCCAATAGGATTATGAACCAAGACCTATGTGTGTATAAATAACTATTTCCGGAAGCTTGTAGGGACCTACGTCAAGGTACTGGGTTCCGACAATCCTCATCCAGGGGGTTTAGGAACTACATGTGTGATAGACCCAGAATGGTTCCAAAAACGCGCCATAGCTTTTCTCAGATAATTGAGATGTTGATCGCCAATGGATCTCACCCAGTCTCCCGTAGAAAAACGTAACAGTGGCACATGTGTCTAGAAACCGTTGCAAGCTTGAACTTTTTTATAATCCTTTCCTTTTATTTGAGGCTTACTTCGTGAAATGCGACCACCTGTCATTTTAAGGACGTTGCCTACCTGTCATGTAGCAGCAAGCCAAGATAGTTTTTACCATTATAATATATTTTCATTTTATTAAGTGAGTTGTAAAGTTATAACATTGAAATAAAATGAGAAATCACTCGGTTGTACAAACTCGCTTGGGTGTCCGCGTGTTCTAAATCGCTGCAGTAAACCAGACTGCTAATGACGAGGAGGTCGAGATTTAAATCTCGGTTAGGTGTACTGCAGATGGGTTTTCCACTATCCCTTAAAAAAATTAGGGTAAAATTCCTATAAATATGACCTCTCTGATCCTTAAAACCATTAGCGTAGTTACTTCATAAGCGTATAACCCAAACGGGTTGTAATATGCGGCACTGAGTAAAAAAAATGTACATGATTAGTGAAACTTGGGAGATCGAAATGATCCTTAGTATGAATACAGCTGCATCAGATTTCATATTCGGGTTCGATTCCGTGTCAAGGTGTCATTTTTCAAAATGTACAAAATTGAAATAAAATCCGTACTTTTTAAAATCATTCGAAACATAGCCTTACATTGTCACATTTTTCTATCTACTTTTCTTTGTAAACGTATATATTTTTTTAAATTGTCTAACACTTGGGCTATTTAGTTTATTTATGAAAATGACCTGTAAGAATCTTCTTACCAGGATATGTTTTAAAAAAACTTCGTCGATGCATATCTCTAGCGTGAATAGAAATCAAGCAAAAGGTAATTTTGAAATGCAAAACAATGTTGTCCAACTTAAATAGTAGAGTGAGTGTGTGTACTGGTCAGTGGAAGAGAGGATCAGTGATGTACCTAAACAAGAGGCCTCGCAGAATGATCTTCTCATTTTATTCCTTCGCATTATATTTTGTACATTGGCCTTTAAATGTGATAGTGATTGGATTGCATCGAGTTAAGAATTAACCCACTTCGCAAAATAGCTTCGATTTAAATATTTAGGCAGCATGGTGTGTGACCTATTGTGTTTGTACATGATTTAATTTGTTCTAGTGCTTCCCTTCTGGAAGAATTAGAGCTTGCAATTTGATAATCGTCATCAGCATCTACCCTCTCCTCCTCAACATACCTCAGTATCTCCAACAAATTTTTCAATTGGTCTGTATCTCACCATTTTCCCTGTACTCCATGAGTTGACGATTGACAAGAGCTCGATATTTAGAGTTCTTTGTGAACCCCACGCCGTATCCTGTCATGGCGAACCACGACCCCACTGTCAGCAGCACACACTCTGAATCCTGACCCACGAGGTATTCCAGAACAGTGGCGTCGTAGATGAACGCGTTAAGTTCCCTTCAGACACACAAGAATATTGTTGCTTGTATCAATTGTATCCATCCAAGAGATAAGAAACGTGAGTTACCTATTTATTGAGCTATCATTTACAAATTAAAGGTTATCCTTCGTATATTCTGTAAGAAAGATTACCTTTCTTTATTACACTATGGTATAGCTTAAAAGTGGGTAATAGAATATCAGTGGTGGTGGAACTTTATTTATGTGAGTGTTGAAGGTGGGAAATATTTTTTAGGGACTTGCTTCCCACCCTTAGCCCTTACCCCCGATAAATGTTTGAAAACGGTATGTCCCTAAAAAACTATTTGGAATAGTCGTCCTCCCCAATATTTGAAAATTATATTATTTTTATAAGCTATTTGTAGTAGGCTTCAGTAGATAATAGTATGATACAGGTCATAAAATGAGGAAGATGTCCCGGAATTATTAACATGGCTACCATGACATCGGCCAGTTTTACCAGTCTCGCGATCACTAATTGCCCTGGAGTATCACTGTTGCCAACCTTACAGCCATGGGGCATGCAAACTAACTGGAGCAACTAATTTTGCTATGGCGTGAAAACTAATTCCCTGGCGTATCATTTTGTCACAATTTCTTAGAGTATCAATGCTGACAAATTTCGGCAGCTATTTCCCGAGCTCACGATCTCTTGGAGTATCAATTGATGTCCACTTATCCTGTCAGGACAACAAGATCAGCTAGATACACTTACCTTCCCTCTCGTGTCCTCTTCTGACCCGCTATACTCCGTGTGCTACAATCCTCCCACCCTTCCCCTCAACATGCTTATTTACTCCACTTTTACCAGCCAGACTTTGCATGCTTCAGTTTTCTAGTCCTCCCCCCTTATTCCTACCACTCGCTTCTTCCTTCTATCTTACGATTTGGTATTGAGTCAGAGGTCACGGGTTCTATTCCGGTCTAAAATAGATAGCACAATAACGGATTTTGGTTTGATTCTGGACATGACCTAAATATTTACGGCTAAATCAACCATGATACATGTTTTAGACCCACTACATTTTGGATGCTGGATTGACTCGAGCTATGATGACAAAATCCCACCCCCCTCTATTAATCAGCTATTTATACATTGGATATCAACAGTGATGGCGACGACATGGTCGTGGTAAACAGCGTTGTCACTCAGCAATGATATTGAGTGCATTCCACCTGACTTGGAATCAAACCTTGACTAACTAGAACCTAACTGTATTAGATCTTACTTTCCGATCCAGGCTAGAAGATATTGATAAGAAAAGTGGATTTAGAGCAGATGTTATTGTTATCAGTACTACTATATATTTGAGATCCAAGCGTGAATATTAGTTTTGGAAGAGGAGGAAAAACCCATTTATTGATATTATTCCATCTCATCTTAGGCTTTGAGAGTGAAAATTCTCTCACAAATAGGAATAAAAAATGGTGTTTTTTGGTTGTACATACTGGTTAGGGGGTTTGAAGAAAGAGGAAATTTTACGTTATGAGTTTAGTTATTGTATTACGACGCCTGCCAGCAGGAAGTTTGGCTAAATTTTGTATTGTCTTTAAAGGAGTAAAGGATAGGCTAAGTGCACCACCATTTGCTTGGGAGAAAAATGGAATACCCTATATCGGGGTGAGGGATAGAGGAGGGGATAGGTCAATCCTTCATGTGAGTGGGCCTAAGGTCATTCAGTAGGTATATCCATGCACCTTTAACCTGTGCTGGGACACAAGCATGGTACCCCTAGCAGAGGAGGTAATCTTGTGCTTTCACCATTCTAGGAATTGAGTCTGGAATCCCTGAATGATTAGGCTAATACGCTACCAATGAATCTGATAGCGGGGGAGGAGAAGAGGTGTCCCTCACCTGCTCGGTGGAGTGAAGAGGAGCAAGGGAGATAGGATAGAGAATGAGAGTGTCATACGATTATCTATTGACCTGATTAAATCTACATGCAGCGCTAGTTGAGTTGCAAGCCACCAGGGTAATTAGTAGCGCTAGTTATGATGCACGCCACTTGGCTATGGGGTTGTTGGAACTGATGCTCCATGGTAATTAGCAGTTGTTAGGCTGGTAGCACTGATCGTTGCCATGGTAACCATGCTAATAGCTCATGGGCGCTGCCATCTTCCCAATTTGCTGGCCTAGAAGATATTATTCTTATCTACTGTTTTACTCTAAGCTTTTTTTTAAAAATTGGATTCTTCCAGAAGCTATATGAATTGGTCCTCCTTCAGCAAATTTTTGAAATTAGGATGCCTCTATAAGCTACTTTAAATAGTCCTGACAAAGATTACTTTAAAATTTAGATTTTCTAAAAGGAATTTTAAGGGGTCTTTATCCCAGAATAGTTTTGAAATTCAGATGCTTTTAAAAGCATTTTTTCAAAATTTTACAAAATATAAAAAAATAAAAAAAATAGGTGCCTTAAGAAAGTTTTTTGAAGTGATCTTCCCCAACCAACATTTCAACATCTTGAAAATGAGAGTTTCTCAGAATGGTCCACTTCTGAAATTTTTTGGAAAATTAAATGCCTCTAAAATATATTTGCAGTGTTATTCTACCGACAAATTAAAAAAAATGCATCCGAAAGTCATTTGGAGTTTGATTTAAGGAAAACTTTCAATTTCATATTTGATGATATCATAGAATTTGAAATATATCTGTGAGAAGGGGACACATTTATTTTATGAGGTTCATAACTCCCTACTCCTACAAGCTCTGTCATCACGGAGTATGATTCATTAAGGAAAGACTGCTACCTTTTAGGATTTGAGGGGTATTCCCTTAGGCTAGTCTCTAAGTTAGAAAGCTTACCTTAATTTATTTCACTATAGTGTATATTGAAATCCCACATGGTAAGACTATCTACTTTTTTTTTTCTTTTCCGACAAAAGTTTTGTGACAAACATTATAGGGGTTGCAATGGTTTTTCCTCCCGTGAACGCTATATTAAATACTTGTAAGACGAATTCAGAGTACTCTGACTTTTCTTGTCAACATATCACAACACAACACATCAGTTTCAAGTGATTACACTGCTCTGATGTATCTGGTGCAGTGTATCATTCGGACATGAATTGTTGTAATTGACTTCTTCATTATGATTAGAGCACACCATTTTGTATAAGATTTGTTTAATAAAATTTTAAAGTGGGCAATACTAAAATGGATGAAAGGCTATTATATGAACTTGATGAAGAGGAAACTATAGCCGCTATTAATATGTTATTTTCACTGGATCACACGAGAGAGTGGATATATCCCATAAATGTCAAGGGGGTGAATTTGGAGGATTTCGTATTTTATGACCTGAACTTTTGAAAAAAAAACAAGCGTTTCAAAATGTACACTAAAATGTCAATAAAGGAGGTTTTTTAGCCAAAAATTCAAGTGTCACGTTCTGATGCAAACACGTCTGACGAAAATCTGGATGTCCAGATCTTGGGCTGATGCGTGTCACGACATGTTAACACACATTCTGGCGTCAGATAGCACATGACATGTCACAATACATCACATCAGTGTGAGAACCTAAATATAATTTATTGGGATTCCGCCACTAAACCGTCTTAGCACGCGTTCACATGAAACTTCAGCATATTCTGAATTCGGCTTTACCCTTGTTTGACCGCGGTCACCCCTTTGAGCACGGTGGACCTGTTCCACCTCCTCATATATGCGTGCGTCTCCGGGAAGTTGCGTCTGAGCACAGCGTCCGTGTTTCCATGAGGGATGGTACCGAATCGGAACGGCGGATCTTCGGAATGCGGGTTGCTTAGCTGGAACAAGCACACACCGTTGTCACACGGTGCCAGTTTTAGGACGGGAATATACTGTCATATTTATCTTCTAAAGGTTCTTTGGTAAAATAAATTTATGGTGAATTTGATGGTACATCAAATATATTTTATAAAATACTTTTTTTTTCTTATTATAAAGTCTGTGAAATAAAAATGAAATGTCATAGTCCTATTCTCATACGTACTTATTCTATTGCATTAGGAACTCGAAAGTTCATTGCTGCATTACAAAAGTACGCCACCTATCTCCATTTGAACTAGTTCTATCCAGTCCACCTCATTACACCCTATCTCCATCTTGAGCTAGTTATTTCCAGTCCACCTCATTACACCCTATCTCCATCTTGAGCTAGTTATATTCAGTCCACCTCATTACACCCTACCTCCATCTTGAGCTAGTTCTATCCAGTCCACCTCATTACACCCTATCTCCATCTTGAGCTAGTTATATTCAGTCCACCTCATTACACCCTACCTCCATCTTGAGCTAGTTCTATCCAGTCCACCTCATTACACCCTATCTCCATCTTGAGCTAGTTATATTCAGTCCACCTCATTACACCCTACCTCCATCTTGAGCTAGTTCTATCCAGTCCACCTCATTACACCCTATCTCCATCTTGAGCTAGTTCTATCCAGTCCACCTCATTACACCCTATCTCCATCTTGAGCTAGTTATATCCAGTCCACCTCAATACACCCTATTTCTTTCAGGTTCATTCTAATGTTATCATCCCATCAGCGTCTAGGTTTTCCTAATGGTCTCTTCCCATTGGATTTACCAGTAAATACCCTGACAACATTGATATAGATTATCCCATTCGCGCTGCATGTCCTGGCCATTGTAATCTACGAGAGCGAGACTTGACTATCCTAACAATGTCTTGTGATTGATTAGTACAGGGTGTGTAACTCATCATTATGCAACCTACTCCATTCCTCAGTAGCCTCATTCCTTTTTGGACCAAACATATCTCTAAGAATCTTGTTTTAGAGCAGCCTAAATTATTTTTCGTCATATAATAATATTTTAAAAAGCGAATAACATTTGTACATAAGAGTTTGTTTTACCTTCGTGTCATTAATTCCAGTGAGGTCATGAAATTCTTCTCTGGTAATCATGAAAGCGGCTAGGTTCGCAGTGTAAATAGCTAAGAAGATGAGTGCGAACATGGCCCATACATTAGCCATACAGCGCGCGGTGTAACCCCGCGGACAGTCTACATTAACCGCCGCTTGGAACAGCACTGCCCACACAAGCCATAGAGTGCGACACAGCGAAAACCTGTGATCGCGAGGTGCTGACATCTGTGGACAGTAGTAGTAAGCTCAAAATCTTGGGAACTCTAAGGAGGGGACATGAGGGAAAGCAAGTATTCTTGAAATTTTTATCTAAAAAACCCCCAAAAAAACTCCAAGACGTCAGCTCGAAAGCGAGCTACACGAACCTAGCAGCCGCCGCATGTTGGTGAAGATAGTGCAAACATTTTCGGATGGTGTGTGTCATGTGTTCAGTTCAATGAACCCTCAGGCCATTAATCTCAGTTTTTTTAGGCCGGAGCCACTAATTTATTCAAGTAGCTCAAATTGTCCTCACGAAAATGAGTCGACCCCATACCAGATCCACTGCTTTACATACCAATCTATAAGCGCCGGGGATCGATCCCGGAACGTCTTGATCTGTAACCATCTTTGAATATTTGGCAAGATCATCGCGTAATTATTTAACTTTGGGCATTTTTTAAATCTTCATTTAATAAGTTTTTGTTTAAATGCCAATATGCTCACGACAAATATTCAAGATTATTCGAGACTACTAAGAAAATTAAACCTATTTTCTGAGGTTTTATTTTATTTATTTTTTCCAAAACGATAATTGTTTATGAGAACTGTAAAAATAATGACCATAGCTCACGTTCTTTAAACACCACCTTAAGTCTCCCAAGAAATTAATTGACTGAAATAAAGGAAGTGGCGGGGAATTTATCTTAAAATGTTTTAAAGTTATTATTAATACTATATATACCTGCACCACTCTATAATTGGGCTGTTATTATTAATACTATTATTCTAAATATGAAAATACAAACTTAAAATTCCAAATAACAAAAATTTATTTATAAAATACACATTTAAACAATCAGAGGAACATCAAAAGAGTTTATTATAACATGTGCATTCTCCAAAATGTTCCAAAAAAGTACGTCATAAAAATCTGAGTCCTAATTATTATTATTTTTCTAAGCCCCACGTCTTAGTACCCGTTCGGGTTATTAGCTTGTGTATTAATTACGCTGATGGTTCTATTTATAGGAAGTGTACCCGCATTTGCTTGGAGGGAGATTTAAAAACCATCCTCAGTACACCCGACCGAGATTTGAATCTCGATATCTCCTTCATCGGCAGTCTAATCTACTGCGAGATTGGTGCCTTAAACCATGCGGGCACCGAAGCGGGTCATTGACAGTACTGTATTCACCAAAAGCGAGAGGTGCAATCAATATGACTTGACTTATGAATATAAGAAAATCAACTTCTTTGAGCGACCGTATATGAAACCGACCACCTTACCTTTGCGTCGTACCCATACGGACTGAGCCACTCGAAGAAGAAGATAGTAACTGCCGCCACGTGGATCGCCACTAGCGCGACGAGCATCCACATGGCTGAGTCGAACGGTTCTACGAGAATCAAATATAAACATGTTTGTGTTGAGGTTACACCAAGACGTAATGTAAGCCTCCCATAAATCTATGTGTACAGTCCGTTTCTAGAAGGTGTGGCAACATTCTGGTGTATCAGTCATAAGTCAGGGTTGTGTCATAAGTTAGATTACATCCTAACCTAACCTAAGCTAGATCATAAGCTAGGTTGTGTTTTAAGTTAGAGAGGGTAGTAAATAGTAAGTTAGTGTGTTTCATAAGTTAGACTGGCCCATAAGTCTTAAGTCAGGGTGTGTCACAAATTAAAGTAGTTAATAAGTTAGGATGCGTCATAAGTTAGAATGGATCATAAGTTAAAGTGTTCCATAAGTCTTAAGTCAGGGAGTGTCTTAAATTAAATTGGATCATAAATGAATATGGGTCATATCATAAGTTAGTGTGTGTCATAATTCAGAATGTGCAATAAATTTGGATGTGTCATAAGCTATGGTGTGCCATAAGCTAGGTTGTGTCATAAGTTAAAGTTTTCCATAAGTCAGGGTGTTTTGTAGATTATTCTGTGTCATAAATCAGGGTTTGCAATACATTTTGGGTGTCATAAGTTATGGTGTGCCATACGCCAGGCTGTGTCATAAGTTATGTTGTTCTACAGGCTAGATTGTATCTCAAGTTAAGGTGTGCCATTTGTTTGGGTGTGTCATAAGTCATGATGAGCTACAACTTTTATACACTCATGCTCCCCTTAGCTCAAAGTATATTTCCAGGTGCGCCATTCTATCCTAAGAATTAGTAGTCTTCTTTCTCCTTGCCGTAACAAATAAAATACATAAATGGTACGATACAATAGTACAAACCTTCTCATAAAGTATATTATACCTTGGAGAATGTTTTTTCAAAAAAAATTATATTTGTAAAAATAAAAAAAATAAAAAATCTTGTATATATATATATTTGAAAAATTATTCCCAGATATCCATTTTAAGCTGAATTTTAAAGGCTATTTTCAAACTATTTCAAATATTCTAAAAATTGTAGTAATTAAACTAGCTTTAAATTAATTTATTTTTGCAAACTCAACAACCTTTTATTATTATATAAAATAATCTCAAAATACCAATTGTAAATAAAATCATTAAAGCTATTTATAAAATGTCCTATTAAAAATCAATCATCAATTTTATCTATTTTTAAATTTAAAAAAAGCTGTATAGTTATTAATTTTTATAACGCTAAAAAATTAGCAGATACCCATTTTGAGCCAAATAGCTAAGCCATTTCTTAAAATATATACATACAAAAAATCAGACATTAGTAGACTAACCTTAAATAAATTTCCCCACGAACAACAAGTATACGCTTTTGTTTATCATGTTAAACATTCCCCAGATAAAGGCTCTACATTCTAAAAAAAATCGTTCGAGGTATTTTATAAATATTTTTAGATTTTGAAAATCACTCATCAGTAAACTACCCTTTAGCGCATTTATACCCAAAATTTAAGTATACAGTGTTATTTGTCCGTTAAAACACTTCTTAAATATCAATTTTTAATAAAATGTTTATAGCCATTTTAGAAAAATTTGGAATTAAAAAAAACTCATAAGTAAACTATCATTAATTTGAGAGCTAGGACAAAAAAAAAGTCCCGAGATATAAGTAATTTTTAGGTTTACAGTACTTTCTCTTGATATATATGAGAAAGTTAAACGAAGACAATTATTATGGTTCTCTTTAAAATATATTTTCGGTCATGATAGTTAAACGTGGCGAATGTATTTAACTAAGTGGAATGTGATCATTTGTACGACTATTACAACTAGCTTGAAGGTAGCCAATTGGTCAGCTCTCGGAGTTTTGGCGATTGCAACTAAATAGGGCGATCATAGTTTCAAGGGTTGAAGTGCCTACCGATATTATATTGAAAGGGACTACTGGCTTCATGTTGACAGGAATTTGTGCGCCGAGTTTTGGCACACTTGTTACTTATGCCGTCACTGAATGGAATTAATTGGAAGAAGGTTTATGAACTTTAGAGTGAAAATGAAGCACACTTTATCAGGGTGACCACAATTTTTATCTTTCTATTTTAGTAGAGAAGTATTTACCCCCCTTTTTTTTGTTAGAAAGAAGAATAAGTTAGCGTTTTATCAGATTTTTTTAGCACCGCGTCTTACTACCAGTTCAGGTTATACGCCTATGTACTAATTACACTAATGCGTTAGAGATTAGGAGGGCTTAATTTAGAGGAAATGTACCCGCATTTGCGTGGAGAAAGAGTGGAAACCCATTTAGTATAAGCCACCCTCAGTGAACCTGACCGAGATAGAACCCCGATCCACCCAACTTCGGCAGTTTATTCCAACACAAGATTAGCGCGTTAGACCACGCGGCCACCGAAGTGTTTATCACAAAATTCGTTTGCTTAGTTCTCACCTTTATGTTATCTATTAATACCATACGAACAATATCTTACCTTATTAATTTAAGGGTTAGCTAATTTTGTTTTTATTCATTCTTATAGTTAAAATACTTTTCTTAAAATTTCCTCAGCAAAAGAAAAAAGAAAAAGAAAAAAAAGTAAGCTTTATGTATTTCAATGTGCACGTTCCGAATCAATTGGTTACATTACTCATAAACTAATTTAAATCAAGAGCAGACACAGCAACTATTCCCCGGCCGTTAATTTAGCGCTGTGAAAGGATAAACCCACATTTCACCAATGATACATTTATTGACCGAATCAAGAATCGAAACCGGGATTCCCGGCTGAGCTAAGATGTCGGACTAAACCCTAAAGTAAAACATTTAGTCTCAAAAGGGATTGGACAGTATTTTTTCTTAGCACCGCATCTTACTACCCGTTTGGTTTATACAAATGTTTGATGTACTAATTAAATTAAAGTGTTATCATGGAAAAACCCAAGTTCGCAGACCCCTAAAATTTACACATGATTTTATTAATTTCTCAATGCAGTTTGATTAGAGTATGCAACATGAAATCTATTATCAACATTTACTAGTGATCAAAAAAAAAATCTTGTGTATATGGATAAAAATATAGAACATACATCCAAACTAACCTAAACTAACCTAGTCTAACCTAACCTAAGCTCAAATAAACTAGTCTAAGCTTGTAGAAATTAATCTAACTTGCCTAATCTAAACTAACCTAACCAAACCCAATCTTGACGTGACTTATTGACATTCACTGGTGGTTGATGGTAATTTTGTAAAATGTTCGGTGAGTAGGGCCTGTGTGAAATAATAAAGAAATATTTTACATTCCTGAAGTGAACCAGTGGCTTTGTAGAATCACCGGTGACTTTACAGACTCATCACATTCACCACATTCACAGTGGCATAAAAAAAACTGAACATTATTAATGTGTTTTGACATGTGATACATTTTGACGAACACTGCTACACAGAGATCGCTGTATACAATGCATATTATAAATATGCATAGTATATTATATAATATATTACTATAGTATTCGCTCTAAGGATTTTTTTTCTTACTACCCGTTCAGGTTATACGCTTTAAGTACTAATTAAGCTAATGGATTAAGAATTAGGAAGGTTGAATTAGGGGAAGTGAGCCCGCATTTGCGTGGAGGGAGAGTGGAAAACCACGTAGGAAAAACAACCCCCAGTTCACCCGACCGAGATTCGAACCTCGATCTCCCCGTCCTCAGCAGTTGAGGTCAACACGACAAGCGCGTTAGTCAACTACGCCACCGAGGCGGGTACCAAGGATCTAAATATACACCATATGCATCCTAGTATTTACTATAGTATAATTATATATATATATATATACAATTTAGATTTATGCGTTGTATATGCAAATTATATATAATAACTATACATACTATATAATGATATACTATTAACCATTCAAGGCACTGTAACGTAACACAGCGCGTGGGAGGAGAAAGGTGGGGTAGGGGAAAGAGAGAGAGACAGCAAGGTGTAAGGACCAATCATATCGCTCTAAATACGAGGTGCTCTTTACTGGGCTAGGAAATGTTAATACGCACCCCGAATAGGTAGTGAAAGGCGGTGACAAAAACTAATAACTCAAGAAGGTGACCTGATGGTCTAGGGGTAAGGTGTCAGACTTCTATGCTGGCGGCCGGGATTCAATCCCCGGTCCTGGCATAAATTTATCTGATTACCAAACCCTTCCTTCACCTCTGACAAGACATCTTGTGAATGTGGGGAATGCCAGGCCTCCACCGTGGTTCGGATTCCACGTTAAACTGTAGGTCCTCCATTTCATCTCACAATCACCCTACCATTACACATTAGCGTAAGTGCGTATAACCCGAACGGGTAGTAAGACGCGGTGCTAATAATAATAATAANACGTTAAACTGTAGGTCCTCCATTTCATCTCACAATCACCCTACCATTACACATTAGCGTAAGTGCGTACAACCCGAACGGGTAGTAAGATGCGGTGCTAATAATAATAATAATAATAATAATAATAATAATAATAATAATAATAATAATAGTAACAGTAACTCAAGAAAAGTTTTTAAATCAATAAATTTACTACATATTGTAGGCCCATTATAAGAAAAAAAAAGAGAATTAATTTTTAGTATGGTAAACAAAAGTATCACGTAGATGGTTACGAGGTTAAAATATGTCTGATAAAGTGGTACCAGTGTTTTTAATAGCGAGTTTGGATGTTTACCTACATGTTCGTGCGAAATGCTAGAGGGTGAAAATTACCGCGTACATAAACAAACTACGTAACACAAACAAATAAAACACATAAATACTTTTAAAATATGGCGAACCACTCGACACATAGGAAAGGACGCCTCTATTATCTTAAAAAACAC
The DNA here is from genome assembly GCA_902141385.1 of Timema californicum. Lineage (NCBI taxonomy): Eukaryota > Metazoa > Arthropoda > Insecta > Phasmatodea > Timematidae > Timema > Timema californicum. The sequence goes on from CABFOW010000639.1 coordinate 146,990, forward strand.
AATAATATATGTATGTCAGAATGATAAACAATTAACACATTGAGTATTGAACTACTTGACACGATGCATTTATTATCTTAAGAGCACAATAATGTGTACTCTATTTCATAATAGTAAACAACTAGCATGTTGATTATTTAACTACTTGACACGATGCATCTATTATCTTAAGAATAAAATGTTGATACTATCGGAATCATAACTATTTAACCAAGAATTAAATTAAAACCGGTATGTAATTTTCCTTTTTTTTAATGTTAATATCAATATAGAGTTGAATTGCGCTCTTATCAGGGTTGGCGCAACATTTGCGCCCTAGGCGAGATTTAAAATTTCAACCTCAGATGTATTTAGTATGATATAAATAAACCCCATCCCCTGCGTGATGCCAAATAATAATAATAACAATACCAAAAGACCGTAAATTTTTTTGTCAAAAAAGAGATAGATGAATAAAAAATAATTGGATATCCCCACCCCCTACCCTTTTTTAATCAATTTGTACAAAAATATAATCTCTTCTTCCCTTCCGTTTATCTTAATATTTTCTGACTCTTTTAATTAAATTTCAAATTTATTTATCATAAAATTTAATTTTGACATAGGAGGTTGGGATAAGTTTAAAATAAAATAGTTATCAATCGTACCTGGCTTTGTCAAAAAATATACTGAGTAGCTAATCAATTTCTCACATAGCTGATGAGATTATTTTAAAACTAAAGGTAAAAATAAATCGAATTCTAACTTTAGAGATGACGTAACAAGTCAAAACAGAAAAGCACAAAGGCATGGTGAATAAAACTGAAGTAATTTTTACTTTCTCGCTATCTTACAGGTAGAGAAAGTATTGGGATCGTAAAAAAATAAAAAAATCGAACTCGAGATTTTGATGAATTTCAACGTTTTATGACCCCACGAATCTGAAAAAGTGGTCTTTGAATTTACGCCTGTCTGTAACTGAAAGTAGAGCCCAAATTATTTTACCGACTGGGCTAAAACTTAGAATGTATGGTTTTCATAGGGTTTCTCCGAGGTTTTTTTTTTGGAATTGGATATCTAAACCTAAAATTAAAAAAGTAGTTTACTGAAGGGCAAGAACAGAAAAAAAAATCAATTTTCTCAAAATTGGCTCTAACGATTTTGATTAAATTTAATTTCTAAGATTTGATAAATATTATAAATAAAATGGCTACTCTCATTTTTTCGGCAAAATGATTTTAAGGGTTCCGGTCTGATGCGTATAATAACAAGACGTGTATTAATCACAACTTGTGAATGTGGGGAACTCCAGGTCTCCACCGTGGTTCGGATTCCACGTTAAACTGTAGGTTCTCCATTTCATTTCACAATAACCCTACCATTACACATTAGCGTAAGTGCGTATAACCCGAAAGGGTAGTAAGACGTGGTGCTAATATTAATATTTATTATACAAATATTTTATTTGAAATATATATTTTATAAAACCAATAATTTTCAAGCTAAACGCATATATATATATATATATATATATATTTTAAACTTTTCGAACACTAAAGATAAAGTATTGTGATCGTAAAAAAAATCTAACCCGATATGTTGATGGATGCCGACGTTTCATGACCCCCCGAACCTTAACGATTGTTTTTTTTTTTTGCAATGCCGTCTGTCTATTTGTCTGTCTAACCCTAAAATTAAAAGTAGTTAAATAAAGGGCAAAAAGAGAAAAGATAGATTTTCTCAAAATGGGATCTAATGATTTTGATTAAAATTCTTATCTATGTGTTGACTAAGATCATAAAAAAAATGAATATTTACATTTTTCCTTGAAAATTATTTTAGGGCACTTAACAGAAGCGGAAATTTCCGTATCTCCGCAACGATTTGAGATATTAAATAACTTATCATTTCAAAATTGTAGTATTATTAAAAAACCTTTATTTGATTTTTTTTTATAAAACCAATAGTTTCTGAGATATTGGCAAACAAATTAATACAATGTTGTGTTTTAGTTGTACACAGATACTACTTAAGTTTTAACACAATAATTCTCTAATATCATAGATTAGTCAATATTTCTAAGTCTATCAAAAAGTGAGCTTTCTCTTTCTTTCAAGCTTTTAGGGAAAATGTTTGTACAGCAATTATCTATCTCTACCATTTTAGACTCAATAGTCAATATTTACCTATTTTATTGGTCAAAATGTGTAATTGAGGAATCTAATAGCAATGCAATAATCATAATATGTGTAACCCTTAGTAAAACGCCGAAAATATAAACAGGAAGTCGAAATTTTAAAACAAAGTGTTGACCCTTGTGGTCCCAATATCGATATTGTTTATTGGTCCTACAAATTAGGACATTAATTTTAAAAAAAATTATAGAATTTAAAACCGGGAGACAAAAAATGTTTTATGAAAGTATAGCGAAATTTATGTTTGTATTTGTTAGTGCATATTATTTCGTCTCACATATATTACGAGCTTTGAGTAAATATCTCTACTTTTAATCAATAGAGCGAGAAAGTCAGTGTATTTCCGTATGATTTATTTATTTATTTTTAAAATTTAGGGTTTTAGACGCCGCAAGTGGGTGTATGACTTGGCAAGAAATACAAAACCAAGGAAATTATTAGAAAAACAAGGTAAATTGTAACAAGAAAAAAAGAACCGAGTTAAGTAAGGACAAAGTAAGATATTTAAAGGAATGTAAAACCAAGGAAAGGCGTTGCAAGAAATTTAGAGTAAAGTCAAAGTAAGACATGAATAATAATGTAGAACCAAGTAAAGTCATAGTAAGGAATGTAAATTTAAGTCAAAGTAAAACGTGACAAAGAATATATACAACCAGGGAAAGGTATAGCAGATGAGAATCAAGTCAAAGTAAGAGATGAACAGGAATGTAAAACCTAGAAAAGACATAGCAAGGGGATAAAAATCAAGTCATAGTAAGAGATGATAAGGAATGTAAAACTAAAGAAAAGGTATAACAAGACGTTGAGAGTCAAGTCAAAGTAAAATGTTACAAGGAATATAAAAACCAAGAATGGTATAGCAAGGAATGTAGAGACAAGTTAAAGTAAGACATGGCAAGGAATGTAGAACCAAGGAAAGGAAAAGCGATGAATGAAGAGTCAAGTCAAAGTAAGTCATGGAAATTAATACAAAACTAAGAAAAGGAATAATAAGTAGGGGAGAGTCAAGTCAAAGTAAAACGTGACAGGAAATGTAGAACCAAGGAAAGGAAAAGCAATGAATGAAGAGTCAAGTCAAAGCAAGACGTAGCAAGAAATGTAAAACAAATTAAAGGCATATCAAGCAATGTAGAGCCGAGTCAAAATAAGAGATGACCAGCCAAATAAGGGCATAGCAAGGAGGGAAGAGTCAAGTCAAACCAAAGCAATACATCTCAAGGAATGGCAAGCAAGTGTAAGAAGGTCGTGAAACCACAGAGCGACCAACTTGCTGATCAACTCACCGAGAAACGCAGTGGGGGAGATGATCCCAGTTCGTTTCGCCACCACGATAGCTATCCCGGTATCGAGGAACGGGAGGGAGAAGTCGATGGCCTGCGACCTCTCGTAGTTGATCTTGAGCGAGGTGATGACCATGTCGGCGTGATGGTTGATCAGCGCTGCCACGAGACCGTTCCATCGGCCGTTCTGATAGCAGTACAGAAGAACACTAGCGTTATACTACCACAACGAAAATATGATTAGACTACAGTACAGTTTTCATAGGAAGGGACTTTTATAAACTAATTATTCTATGGCATTGGGAACTCGAAAGTTGATTGCCACACCTACGAAAGTACTCCATCCATCCTTATCTTGAACTGGCTCTAAACAGTCCACCTCACTACACACTATCCCAATCTGGATCTAGTTATATCCAGTCCATCCGTTTACACAATATCTCTATCTTGATCTTGTTCTATTCAGTCCACCTCATTAACCACTATCCCTATCTTGAGTTAGGTCTATCCGCTCCTCTTCATTACACCCTATCCCTATCTTGAGCTAGTTCTATCCGGTACTCTTCATTACCCTCTATCCCTACTATTATCTTGAGTTAGTTCTATCCGGTCCTCTTCATTACACCCTATCCCTATCTTGAGTTAGTTCTATCCGGTCCTCTTCATTAACCTCTATCCCTACTTGAACGCGGTTATAGTTTCTTCCATTCACAATTCATGTCATGCCTGCTGCCTAACCTGCGAGATTAGATTGTCCTAACAATGTTTGGTGAGGAAGTCAGGGTGTAACTCATTCTTATGTAGTCTCTTCCACTTTCCATTATCTTCATCCCTTTTAGAACCAAACATCTTTCTAAGAAAAGATTTTTGGGGACAAATATTTTAACAATTTATTACTATTTTTATTAGTATTATTTTATAAGTATATATCTGTTATATATTAAAAGTGACAGCAGCAGTTTACATGACTTGGCGTATGTGTATATAAAATGCTTTAGTAACTTTATAGCTGTAAATTAAAGCCCTTCCTATGAAAATTGGACTCTAGCTGTATTAGGATTCTGGTGGGAAGGACAGTATCTGACAGCTACAATACCTACACAAATTATTTTAATATATTCATAAGTCAAGTCATGTCATCAGCAGTCGTCACTTTGATAGCTATTATAAATTCCTATAAAATTATTCGAATAAAAAAGTAAAATGTTACTACTGTCGAATGCCAAAAAAAATTTGGTAGTAGAGCTTAGCTAAAATTTTGTTCCTATATGAATCCTGGCCAGTGGCGTAGCGCGGAGTGTTGCCAGGGTAATTAGAACTTAGTTAAACTAGCTGTAAAATGTTCTCATAATTCACTAGAACACTCGTTATTCAGAAATCAATTAAAACACTTTCCCATGTGAGGTGTGTATGGCACAACCTATATTGGATTGGTTAAATGGGGACCAAGGGAGACAGAACACAACACTGATAAAGTTTTGATGTTCTCGGTGTACCCTGGCAACAATCCACGCCACGCCACTGGCACTACTTCAGTTCGTGATGCAACCGGCAACTCAAGGGGGCGAGATTCATAAAATAAACTCCATTTATACATTTGAATTTAATATAAACTAGTTAAGTATGGATTTGAAAACCTAATTTGCAAACTAGTATAATATAATAGCTCTGTATATTTAATTATGTTAAAATTATTATGTGGATCAATAGTTCATTTAAATAATAATAGGATAATTTTGAGAAAATTTGACTCTCCGAATTACTTTCAATTGCATCCTTTTGTTTGTATAGTATTTTACTCGTAGGTATTCAAAGAATATCTATATTTATTTCTTAAATTTGTATTTCAAATAACGAGTTATTTTAATAAACATTTCAAACGAACGTCTAGTGCTGAAAATATCCTTTAATGAAAATGCTTCATTTCCTTTAGGATGTTTTGATTATAGTATGACATAAGCTGTCTATTTTAATACTATCCATATTTTCAAAATGTGCCTCTTGAAAAAAAAGTACTACCTCGCCTAAAAAGAAAGAGACTTTCGAATGTTTAGTTCCAATTTTTTGTTCCATTAGCTACATATTTAAAATTATTTACTGTATAGCCTTCAAGTCTGGAAATGCTTAGTGCTTGCTGCTGTTCTAGGAAGGAAATAATAAAAACTACTAACGCATTTTTTACTGTAAACTTTTATAACATTTTACTTAATTATTAGTATTATTTTATAAATATTATGAAAAATGAATATTGTTTTAGTAACTTTAATAAATTTACTGTCAAAATAAAAAATATTTTATTTATAAATCGGACTATACATACTAACAAATGAGAAACGGAATTCCTTCTCCCAGATTATAAGAACAGCTAATACATATTTAATGACATTTTTATACTTTTATTACAGATACTGTTTTCGTGTATTTAATCAAGAGGGCTATGTAATAAAGTATAGCTTTGAAAAGTTTTTCAGTTTAATTAGTTTTGCTAATTTTCTTGCCTCACACCGCATTTAGTTGAAATAAGATAATTTTATTTATTTGTTGTATTTAACGTGCACTATCTGGACAGATGGATTATATTGTTACACGACTTATAAACCAACTCAAATCCAAAACAGACACAACATCCAGCCCCCAGCCTGTTAATTCATCACTATGAATGTGTAAATCCACATTTCACGAGTAATACATTTTTTTGGGCATGCCAGGAATTGAAACCTCGATCCTTAACTAAGCAGACAGACACACTATCGACTGAGCTAGGGTGCCGTTTACATATTTAATACTAATTATGTAAACATATTATAAAAGTATAATTGAGATTAAATGTTCTTGCATATGAATGGAGGAAGATTGGGAAATAAAGCCATCTAATTGGCCGAGATTTGAACCTAGAACTTTCCATCGCCGGCAAACCAGACAAGACAAAAAACGATTCTTTTGTCAACTTGTCTACTGGTTTAAGCTAGAACTTGCTATTAAACGAAATAAATGCCTGTAATTAGTAGAATTTAAGTGTAAGACTTTTATCTATGTTTAACGTATTCACACGTTATTTTAGTATACAAATATTATATGTTTAGTATCTATTTGCTTATTTATTTATTTATTATAAAAATGTATTATTATTTAGGGTGACCTGGTGTTCTAGGGGTAAGGTGTCGGACTTCTGTGCTGGGGTCCAGGGTTCAATCCTCGGTCCCGGCACGGATTTATCTGATTACCAAACCCTTCCTTCACCTCTGACAATACATCTTGTGAATGTGAGGATTCCACGTTAAACTGTAGGTCCTCCATTTCATCTCCCAATCACCCTACCACTACACATTAGCGTAAGTGCGTATAACCCAAACGGGTAGTAAGACGCGGTAATAATGATAATAGTAATAATAATAATAATAATATTTAGAATATTCCACCAGAGTTTGTCAGCTAAGATGTTCCTGGTTTTATACTAACAGTTAAGAATATGTAACCAACAGTCTTCTGGATTTGGGACAACATATAGGGGCGGTTACTTATTTCCGATCAAATGATGTCAGGACAATGATGATTATTTGTTGCCAGTACAAGGTTAAATCATAACGGATGCCTGATTAGCTAGACCATGGTAACCATAGAAACAATTAATTTCCAGGGAATAAATAAAATATATTCTATCACCAGGAATCGAACCCGGACTTTTATTTTGATAGCCAGAAACTAGGACCATTAGACTAAGAGATCAGAATTTTCAATGCTATTTTATTTCATTTCTATTTTTTTTAAATTGCACTGAATAATAATAATATTTAGCACCGCGTTTTACCACCCGTTCAGGTTATACGCTTTAAATACTTATTTCTCTATTGAATTAGGAATTGGGAAGTTTTAAAACTAGAGGAAGTGAATCCGCATTTGCGTGGAGGTAGAGTGGAAAACCATTTAGGAAAAAAACCTACAGTTCACCCGACCGAGATTCGAACCTTGATTTCCCCGTCCTCAGCAGTCGAGCCCAACACGACAAGCGCGTTAGCCAACTACGCTACCGAGGAGAAATATTGTCTTCAATAAGCCAGGAACACTTGTATTTAATTTACTTTCGATTAAACTTTCTTGATTTTCTTATTAGATCACTCCGGTTCTGACCCAACTAACCTAGCCCTTTCCCACAACGAATTTCGTTTACGAGATAACCAGGAAGACATATTTTGTTCATCTCTACACCGACATATTTATATTTAGAAGGAAATTGTACAGCCTCCTGTACAAAGTAATGTTGTCTGAGCGTAATACATTAACTAAAGAAAAGTTTGTAATATAATTATGAATGTAATTTCCCTGAGCCAACTGATGTACAGGACATGTCATAAATATATGTCCTAATGTTTCCGGAACAACAATTTTTTCTATTTACCACATTAAAAAAAAAGAACACAATTTCTTTTGTTAGGTTGTTCCACATGCTTAAGCGTGTCTCTGTTAGAGCCGTTTTCACACCAGTTTGTGAAGTGTTTGCTCCGATGATAGACGTGATTAAACACCGGAGGTCAACTTCCCCCATTTATTTGGTTCATGCATGCCATACAACCGCTATCCATCATTTGTTTCAGTAACTCTCTCTAATACCATATATTAATTAACTATGCGTGTGAATTAAAGAAAAGCGCAAGCGTGTGATTTGATAATTAATACGGTTCACAAACTCCACGGCGATCGCAGGTAGGGCCTTCTGGAACAAGTAGGACATCATTTCCAGGTAAATCATCACGTATTTTACTCTCGTGAAATTTTTTAAATGTTTTATTTCTCTTTAAACCCCGAAAATAATATAGTCCGTATACTCAAATAAGGATCCCGGGTTCGATTCCAGACATAGGTGAGAATAGTATCATTGGGTGAAATCGAGGCTTCCGTTTCACAGTGATTAATTAACGACCTCGAGACTATCTTTTACGTCTATTCTAGAATTAAATTAGTTTGTAAGTCGTGTGTAGATATAATTAGTCTATTTATAAAGTATTAGCTAACTAATCCCAATAAATTAATAATACTAAAGGACATAAAAAATACGATTTTTCAGTGATATAAAATAACAATATATTTTCAGATCTTTTTGTTCACTTACAGTAATTTATTCGAGACATTTAACGTGCACTTTCTGAACCGATTGACTATATCAGCACACTAGATATGAAATAACTTAAATATAGAACAGATACAACACCCAGCCCCCTTAACCTCCACTCATCACTGTGAAGGGGTATACTCACATTTCTACGACGATAGATTTTTCCGGTGACCTGGCGGTCTAGGGGTAAGGTGTCAGACTTCTGTGCTGGCGGCCGGGGTTCAATCCTCGGTCCCGGCACAGATTTATCTGATTACCAAACCCTTCCTTCACCTCTGACAAGACATGTATTAATTACAACTTGTGAATGTGGGGAATGCCAGATCGTGGTTCGGATTCCACGTTAAACTGTAGGTCCTACATTCCATCTCACAATCACTCTACCATCACACATTTGCGTAAGTGCGTATAACCCGAACGGGTAATAAGACGCGGTGCTAATAATAATAATAATGAAAGATTTTTCAGACGTTCCGGGAATCAAACCAGGGACCCTTAAGTCAGTATACAGACACGCTACTGGCCTTTGTTATATTTAACTCTATTTGGCCTTATACATTTTAAACTTAAGACTTAATATAAAGGTCTTATTTTTTATTTGATCAAACTCCCCATTTCCCTTATTGCGCCCCCTCGAACATTAATTAAATCAAACAGACGAATCGCAATTCTCGTGTTTTAGTTCAAGAGAAAAGCCTCACTCTATGAATTTATAAAGGTATAGATGTATTCAATGAAAACAACCGGTGTACTTGGTTGAATGGGGTGGAAGAGAGTTGTGGGGAGGGGGGGAAGAGGGGAGGAAGCTCAGTCGTTTTAATCCCGACGTGATAAATAGTTGAAGGTAGAATCCAGTATTCGAGTAGAACATAACCATGCATTATCAGAGTCTCGCGCGTCCCATTACAAATCTCGGCTGCGGGTGGGATACTTATTTCACAATTCTGTTGCCAGATATAAGATGTACTTTTTTTTGTTTGTTTTTAAAATTGAAGTGAGAATATGTTTACTCTTTTTTTTTGTAAAAAACAGAGAAGGTAAACAAATATACATTGATCATAATGATTTATTAAAATATAGTTAATATATTTGGCTTTTAAAGATATACAAAGGAACATACGTTTTCATTTATTTGAGGTATTTAACGTCTACTTTTCTGAACCGACTGATACTATCAGCAAACAAATTATAAAATAACTTTAAATCTAGAACCAATACAACTCTCGCCTGTTAGTTAATAATTGTGAAAGGGGAAATCCACATTTCAAAATGATATAATTTTCAACCATGCCAGGATTCGAACCTGAGATCCTTAACTCGCTTTATTATAATAATATAGGATAGGATTGGGAAACAATAAGTTTATTAATTATTACTTTAACTTAAATTGATAATCAATAATGATAAACAAAAAAAATATCTTTAAACAAATTACAAATAATTAATGATGACAAATTAAACTGATTAAAATTTTACAGAGACAATGTGATGGTTATATAGGGTCTGGTGAAAACAATTATATGCGCTCTGATGAGGAAAGGGATGGACCACGTACAAAGTCTTGTCTGACGTCCAATGGAGCTCACCTTAGTGACATTATCTTCAAAAAATTTAAAAATTAAATATTTAGTTTTCTTTTTATTTAGATGGTAAATATTTACTTTTCAATTAGTGTTAGTTTTCAAGTTATTATTATTAGCACCGCGTCTTACTACCCGTTCGGGTTATACGCACTTACGCTAATGTGTAACGGTAGGGTGATTGTGAATTCACAAGTTGTGGTTAATACACGTCTTGTCAGAGGTGAAGGAAGGGTTTGGAAATCAGATAAATCTGTGCTGGGACCGAGGATTGAACCCCGGATCCCTAGCACAGAAGTCTGGCACCTTACCCCTAGACCGCCGGGTCACCCTTTTCACGTTATTAAATATCTAACTGTTTTGACAACAGACTATATAACAAATAAATATAGAGGTTTGAGATAAGTGAATAGTTTAAGTAAATAAAGTGTACTAAACTATTCACTTTTCTCATACCTTCAGATTATTTTGTCATAATATATATAACCTATCAAATCGTCTTTAAAAAATTGAATTTGTGTCATGTAAATTTAATTGTCCCTATTAATTTTTCTTTAATGAGTTTAACCATCTTTTTTAATTTTTTTTATCATTGACTAACAATTTATTTTAACTTAATGATAATAAATATTTTTTTAAGTTCGAATTTAATTTTATATTAAACTATAACTTCTTGATTTAATTTTATAATGTTTTCTAAAATGTACCTTTATTATATTGAGCTTAGCTTAAGTTTTTTACTTAGCATATTTCACCAGGCGTTCATGCTATCCGCATACATAATAATCACGTTAACGCGTTAGGGATAGGCCTACATTAAGTAAAGCTTGAATAAATGCATCAGCATTTTCCGCGGCTTCCCATCTTCAATGAATCAGTCTAATGCGAGAGTAACGCGTTAGATCATCGATGTGGATCTGAACACATATCTCGTTAAATAAATACACTTATTAGTTTTATAAATCTGGTATAAGGCTTCACTCTTACAATAAAGACCCAACTGGCGATGATGGAGAGTTCAGGGTTTGACTCCTTATCGGATGTATACAGGGGGATTTTTCCTTGGTGGTGTTTCCTTTATCCCTCCACGCAAGTTCTGGTAAATGTGAGTTTCCCCGTTCACGGGGATGAATTAGCGGTCAGGGGTTGGATGTTGTGTGTATTATAGATTAAAGTTAATTTGCAAGTCGTGTACTGATATAATCAGTCGGTTTAGAAGGTGTGTGTTAAATACCTCAAATAAATGAAAAATAAATAAAATTAGTGAGTCACTATAAAAAGAATTTAATTTGTAAATCCATAGCACAACACAACGCAAAATGAAAGATTTTTTTCCCCCTCATGTATTTTTTTCGTTCGGGTTATTTATTCACTTTTAATCCCTTTGATGGGGTAACACTGGCGCGTCACGAAGGATTTCCACGGTTAATAGAGTTAATTTATACTGTATTTGGTGATATGTTCTTATCACTCAGTAAAACCCTCATTGTCAATGTATCCATGTAAATACATTCCCATGTGAGGTGGGGAGCACAAAGTCTGGGTATATGATTGTTCAAATGGGGCCACCGAGGGAGAACATATTACAGGTACCGTTTTAACTAGGAATGTCGGACTCGATTCTTCGATACCTCGATACCCTAAACTCTCACTGGTATCGAAATAATCGAATATCGAACTTAATACTACGATTCTCGATACTTTCAATTCCTCTCTCTCAATGAAAGTACTAGTAACTAAGCAAAGCGGAAAAATTCAGAATGAGCGGTAATCGATTATTTATATACTAATTTAATTGCTTTTAGGTGACCTGGCAGTCTAGGGGTAAGGTATCATACTTCTATGCTGGCGTCCGGGGTTCAATCCTCGGTCCCGGCAAAGATTTATCTGATTGTCAAACCCTTCCTTCACCTCTGACAAGACGTGTATTAATCACAACTTGTGAATGTGAGGAATGCCAGGTCTCCACCGTGGTTCGGATTCCACGTTAAACTATAGGTCCTCCATTTCATCTCACATTCACCCTACCATTACACATTAGCGTAAGTGCGTATAACCCAAACGGGTAGTAAGACGCGGTGCTAATAATAATAATAATAATAATAATTGCTATATATTTTGGTTTAACTAATAACCCTATTAGGTGAAAATACTTGTTTTTATTTTTATTTTGCTATGCTATGAAGTTGAATAAATATGTTTATACACGAGGTCGGGAAAATAATGAAATAGGACATGTGAAAGAATCGAAATCAAGAATAGATAAATTGAGGTTGACCTTAAGAATCCTAATCGATGATCGGAATCGAGAAAAACAGATATCGTGAAATCTCCAGTTTTAACGAGCTCTGTTTACTACGTTTTAGAGTAGATATTCTTGTATAGCCAAAGCTAGAGTAGAAAATTACTCACTTTGGTGGTTGCATGGTCTTCGGCGTCACACTCGTAATAGACTAGACTGCCGATTATGGTGATAACGGGGTTAGAATCCCGGTCGGGTGTATTGAGGGTGGTCTTTTTCATAAATAGTCTTTCACTCTCCTTACACTCAGATATAGGTAAACTTTCTTTAAATTAATCATTATTTATCCCTAATAGATTAACGTAATTATTACATAGGCGTTTAATCCGTACGGGTAGTAAAACGTGAGGTTAAATAAAAAGAAAAGGTAGAAAATTACTGAGCCTCAGTAAACACATTCAGGATCCGAACCCCACGAATGGAAAACCATACTATATGAGCTTGATATTCAGCCCACGTGTTCACCATTGTGGGGGCGGGGGTTAGGGGGTTATCAACTGAGTAGTAAGGTTGTGTGAAGATTCAAAATAGTAAAGTCAAAGGTCAAAAAACAGAATCTCCTTCTCCTCGACACCCACAATAACTAACTTTCGCAACTTCGAAACATTTCAAAGGAAGAAAGAAAACTTCGACATAATATTATGAGCATATTTGAAATGACTCACCAAATATGAAATACTTGCAACATAATGAAGCTACTTAATACATTGCTTCTTTGGTGCTGACTTCTGACGGTCAACATTTAGGTATATACCTAAATTGTGACCATCAGAAGTGACAGCTACTAAACACATGTTTTTGCAGAACATATGGTTCGGCGTAGAGATACGTAATTTGGTCTGGTAACTTTTCAAAGCCGTCAGCTGTCAGTCAGCACCAAAGAAGCCATGGGGCTACTGTAACCTACCCTAAAACTCAATGCCAGTAACTTGAAAGAGGGTGACCTGGCGGTCTAGTGGTAAGGTGTCAGACTTCTATGCTGGCGGCCGGGGTTCAATCCTCGGTCCCGGCACATTTATCTGATTACCAAACCCTTCCTTCACCTCTGACAAGACATCTTGTGAATGTGGGGAATGCCAGGCCTCCACCGTGGTTCGGATCCCACGTTAAACTGTAGGTCCTCCATTTCATCTCACAATCACCCTACCATTACACATTAGCGTAAGTGCGTATAACCAGAACGGGTAGTAAGACGCGGTGATAATAATAAACTTGAAAGACACGTTAAGGCTGCTCGCGCAATATGTATAATTGCTACCCAGTTAGACACATACCTCTCCCCCCTCCCCTTGTACTGTTCCGGAGAAGAAAGAGGGCACTATAAGGTCACGAAATACTTGCACGATCTGTACAACTGTACACTTGCTCTGTTTTGCGCCTGCTTTATTTTGGGACCACGAGGTTGCGCTGTTTTATACCCGTGCTCTTCGGGGGCGTAACCTTAAAACAATATGTTAACACCGACAAATGATTTAATGCTATTTATAACGTAAGCAAAGATAAATTAAGATATTATGATTGTCAGCTTCGCTTTGTTTTTTTATTCAAGCATTTATCTATACTTTTTTTTTTAGCACCACGTCTTGCTATTCGTTCGGGTCCTTTGTACAAATGATTCTAATGTGATAGGGATTAGGAAGGTTTAATTTAAAGGGAGTAGGTCTACACCCAATTTTGCGTGGAGGGAGAGTGGAAAACAATTTTGAATAAACACCCTTAATACACCCGACCCGTCATCGGCAGTCTAGTCTAGATTCTCTATACCTAGATTCATTAATTGATAATATACAGTTTATTTTTACACTTTTTATTGTTGCGTCTTTCCACCTGTTCAAGATATACGCATATATGATAATTACATTGATGGGTTAGGGATGAATAAGGAAGTATTTTAGAGGTAATCTTTCCTCATTTGCCTGGAAGTAAAGTTGAAAACCATTAAGAAAAACCCACCCTCAGACACGATCAGTATTCGAACCCTGACTTCCACCTGTCTCGGTAGATCAGTCTAACACGAGAGTGAATTCTTAGACCATTCGGCCACTGAAGATTTACGCTATTCAATATTAGTTTCTCTTTAGGATTTTTTTTTTAAAACCCGCCTATGATGTATCAATAGTTTCACCGCGTTTCATGCGTGACAAGAACTTCCACTTAACATGTTTCTTACCCAATTCAGTGGCCGAGTGGTCTAAGGCATCGTTATTGTGTTAGACCGGTTTGCTGATGAAGGAGAGATCGATATTTGATTTAAGGACGTGCCTATTTAGGTTTTGTTTTCCTAAACGGTTTCCCACTCTCCTTCCACGCAAATGCGGAGAGATTATCTCTCAAATGATTCCTTCATCATCCCTATCCCATTAGAGTAACTATCATAAATGTGTAGCCTATAACCTTAGCAGGTAATAATACGCCCTTTTATACAGGATGTTTCACTTGCACTCGGCCACTGGTTTCCCTTATATCTTTTAAACCAAATCACGTAATTAGTGTATGAGAAGCACGGAGGCCGATAGCGAGTGAAACAACCTGTATAAAAATATGTTTTTATTACTTCTATATATTTCTTTACATACATTTGTTCATCAAATTAATCCATTAGAAGATAATACGAGTAATATGACTTGGTTGAACTAACAAATTAATTTCACCCACTAGTCTGTAATCGGGTTAATTAATTGCTAATAATGATCAGCTGTCAATAAATTGGACCGAGAATATAGGATGTAAAACTTAAGTTTTGAGAGCCCTCCTACCCATTCCTCTTCTGGAAAACACCCAACTTTGATAGGAAATGGAATTAAGACCAGTGAAAGTACTCTACCATATATGATATAAATCAGGGTTGGCAAACTCACTGCCCACGGGCCACATCCTGCCCGTGAAACATGTATGACAAGCCCAATTATCTGCAATGAAATCTATATTAATATCCGGCCTGATGTTATGTAAGCTACGCACACAAAGAATAATAGTTTAATTTTACAATATACATAATTTTGGATAGCAAAATACACTTAAAACTATTTCAAACTTTGCTGATTTTTTTTCACTTTAAATACTTGATTGGAGTTCTAATTATATAATTTAATTAATATCGTAAGTATTTTTCCCACCCACATACATATATGGGAGGATAAAAGAGGTTGAATATTTTAATTAGACTTAACATTAATGTTTTTGAATAAAGCATCAAATAGCCAGTATAGGTTTGCATACGTGGGCACGCGTATCAAGCGACAGGCTCATCTGGTATAGTTTCTCAATGTATTTTTTCGCACCGTGTCTTACTACTCGTTCGGGTAATACGCTTACGTACTAATTACGCTAATAATTTTAGGGATTAGGAAGGCTATATTTAGAGGAACTGTACCTGTGTTTGCGTGAAAGAAGATTGGAAAACTATTTAGGGAAAACCCCTTTCGGCACATTAGACCGAAATTTGAACTTCGATCCCCCCATCATTGGGAGTATAGTCTAGAATAGTCTGTTAGAACATGTGGTTACCGAAGTGGATTAAGGGTTTAAACTCCAGTTGGATGTTTAAAAGTTTTTTCCTGAAATAATTTGATTTGTTTTTCCTGTTAATTTTTTTGGGACTCTTAAGGTGGGGTGAAAGGGTACGCAAAAAAAGTCTGGGTTTTTTTCAGTTTTTATAGCAAAACATTTTTTCTGTCAAAATAATTTCATTTTCTTCACATGTTGACCTCAAAATTGATTGAATTTACGTCTGTAAAGGGTGTTCTGTAATTTAATGACCAACTTTTTCAAATCATTTAAAAACTTTGTTAGATAATGAGACCATGCTCATGACAGATATCAACATGAGTAGACAATTAAACTCTGTGTTTCCACTGGGGCATTATTTGATTTATTTTGGTCAAAAACTACCGTAAAAACTTCAAAAACACTGGCCCTTTCTCGCGTCCCCTCCCATCCTACCTTAAGGAATTGCACCCACATTCACCTCGACTAATCCTGCTGTTGAAAAAACCCACCCCGTGATAAAAGCTCTAACCTCCAAGATTTTATTGCCTGATTGCCTATTTTTTACTTTAGGAGATGGAGGATTAGCTTTATAGCTTTTTTATTCGGGGCTATATAACTATGTTAAATATGGACGATTTACTTCTTTTTGTTGTTGATTTGCTGCCTCGGACGAAATATATAAACGAAATAACGTTGTGTATCTGCTTTTTGCCTTATCTTGACGGAATCCACCATAGCTTTAATAAGTACCATAGCTGAAAAAAAGGAAAGTAAGCTAGAGCTACCTTTCAGAATAAATGAATTGTACACTTCGTTTATCCTGAGAGGTAGCAAAACTACCTTGCTTGGTTATACTATGGCGTAGCTTATAAAAACAGTAATTGTACAGTAGCCCCATGGCTTCTTTGGTGCTGACCAACAGCTCACAGCTGACAGATAACGGCTTTGAAAAGTTACCAGACCAAATGATGTATCCCTACGCCGAACCATATGATCTGCAAAAAACATGTGTTTAGCAGATGTCACTTCTGATAGTCAAAATTTAGGTATATACCTAAATGTTGACCTCAGAAGTCAGCTGTGACCTGTCAGTCAGCACCAAAGAAGCCATGGGGCTACTGTATAGCCTGTCAAGGATAGTCACCTTTTAAGGTAAACGGAGTATACTTGACAAACTCGTACATTTGGATTAATTTTCATCACAAGTATTTTTTTACACACGTGTTTATATTTCCTGTCTTCTTTCTTACCCCTCTGCTTGTAAAAAGTGTGGAGAACACCATTTTCAGTAGAAAGTACGTCAGCGTAAATGTTCACCATTACTAAATCGAGGGTGGAATTGTGATTCCACAACTGCAAAACACATCCAAATGGAGGGAAGTATTATTTTATTTCATGCCAAATAAAAATATGGTCCTATTTTCACAGCGAGGGCTGACAGATAGAAAAGGTATTTATAACTATTTTCACTTATAAATACGTCAGGTCATGTGATATGCTATCAATTTTGAACGTTAAAAATTCCCTTTCCATTAAAATCGAACTTAACGTTCAAGCTGTTTTTTTTTCGTATTGTTAATGCCATTTGACTGCGAAAACCCACGCAATATAACACTTAATTTTTATTTAAGGGTATGGTACACGTTGCCGAAGTATATTACATACTTCTCGACAAAATAAAAATCACGAAGAAAAAAAAATCTACTACTCTCTGAAAATAATTTTATACTATCTATTCTTTATTTATGTAAAATTTCGCGTCTGTTGCAACACAGAACCGTTTATAAACATTTCGTTCGCCACGTCATGACAGAGATAAAGATGGCTTAGAGGAAGAGCGAAAATAAGGAGCTATTTAAATATGTAGATGTGATGCACATTTCTATTTCATTGCCAACCCAACCTAAAGAACACCTTACGATAAGTTCTTAAAATATTTAAGTTTTAATGCATTTTACTGGCAATCAGGGTGGCTTGTTGGCACACTATGATAAATTAATTGTACGTTTTAGGATTGTGAATGAGAAAAATCAAAAAGATCAGCAAGAGTAAACGATTAACAAATTTTCATATATTATGTAAGTCACATATAAAATATATTTAACATTTAATAAAGATTTATTTATTTTTTGAGTGTATTTTTATTCCGATAAATGTTATTTAAAAATGGAAATCTTTTTATTTACTAAACATATATTCATTAGCATTTAGGTAATTTAATTGATTGTGTTTTATAGAGTAGATGATTTTAATGGTTGTAATTTTACTATTTGAAATTCAATAAGATATATTAATATATTAATAAATAAATAAAATATATATAAGGATGCACACATGCCTTTGTATTTTAAAACTAAATGTTTAAGGGAATATGATATACTTATGATATCCAAATATATATTTATTTGTAAACTTGACTCTAATCAAATTGACAACAATAAATTATTTTTTTTTCGAACACAGAGTTATTTTAAAGTATTCTGAGCCACTTCAGTGGCCACATAGTCTAAGGCTTCACCTTCGCAATATACCGGACTAACTATGAGAGGATCGTGGTTCGAATCTTTGCTGGGTGTACTAAGGTTGGTTTTATCCATATAGTATTTCACTCTCCTTCCAGGCAAATGTGGGTGCACTTCATTTAAATTCAAACTTTCTCACCCCAAAAACATCAGCGTAATTGGCACGTACATGTATAGCCTGAACGGATAGTAAGATACGGTGATAGAAAAAGTTTTTTGGGCAAATGTTAAAATACCAGTGTTTTATCAACTTTTTTTTCGATCGCGTACTCCCTCATTCGTAAAAATATATTTCTGGTAACCTAAGAGTTTAGTTTGTTTAAATAAATAAATAATTACATACATAATAAAAAATTCCCTTTAGTTACTAGTTTAGAGATAAGCCTAATTCATTATTTTACAAATCTGAATCTTAAAAAATCTGGTAAACAAGAGGTTATTTCATTACATTAATAATTAGAACTATTCTATATATATTGAAAATATAAATGATATTTAATTGCTTTTTTAAAAAATAAAGCACTCACTATAATATTAATACATTTAGCGAAATGGTAAATTATGAGTTGTTCTTTGTACCACTATACATACCAATTTTATTGGGAAATAAAATATAACTAAGGGTTGGGGAGAACTCAACCATTATATGTATAAAACAATATTTCTAGCATTAATCATTTAATCATAACTTATAGTTATAATTTTTTTTATATGG
This sequence comes from Timema californicum, assembly GCA_902141385.1. Lineage (NCBI taxonomy): Eukaryota > Metazoa > Arthropoda > Insecta > Phasmatodea > Timematidae > Timema > Timema californicum. The sequence goes on from CABFOW010000639.1 coordinate 166,162, forward strand.
GTGCAAGCTACATAAAACAATTTTTTTTTAAATATATTGTTTTGGGGGTGGGGGTATAAGGCAGGCAGCCTGGGGGGTCCCCACAAACAAAGTTTTCCCAGGGCCCGAAGTCTTCTAAAGGTGGCCCTGGCTTTAAATTTAGAAATATAAACTATTTTTTTATGGAAGCCCAAATTCGATATTTTTTCCAATTTTACTGGCAATCAGGGTAGCTTGTTGGCACACCATGATAAGATTAATTGTACGTTTTAGGATTGTGAATGAGAAAAATAAACAAGATCAGCAATAGTAAACGACTAACAAATTTTCATATATTATGTAAGTCACATATAAAATATATTTAACATTTAATAATGATTTATTTATTTTTTGAGTGTATTTTTATTCCGATAAATGTTATTTAAAAATGGCAATCCTTTTATTTACTAAACATATATTCATTAGCATTTAGGTAATTTAATTTATTGTGTTGTATAGAGTAAATGATTTTAATGGTTGTAATTTTACTATTTGAAATTCAATAAGATATATAAATAAATAAATAAAATATATATAAGGATGCATACACGCCTTTATATTCTAAAACTAAATGTTTAAAAGAATATGATATACTTATGATATCCTAATATATATTTATTTGTAAACTTGACTCTAATCAAATTGACAACAATAAATGAATTTTTTTTCGAACACATAGTTATTTTAAAGTATTCTGAGCCACTTCAGTGGCCACATAGTCTAAGGCTTCACTTTCGCAATATACCAGACTAACGATGAGAGGATCGTGGTTCGAATCTTTGTTGGGTGTACTAAGGTTGGAGTTTTATCTATATGGTCTTTCACTCTTCCTCCAGGCAAATGTGGGTGCACCTCCTTTAAATTCAACCTTTCTCACCCCCAAAAACATCAGCGTAATCGGCACGTACGCGTATATCATGAACGGATAGTAAGATACGGTGATAGAAAAAGTTTTTTGGGCTAATGTTAAAATTAAACCAGTGTTTTTTCAACTTTTATTTTCGATCGCGTTCTCCCTCATTCGTAAAAATATATCTCTGGTAACCTAAGAGTTTAGTTTTTTTAAATAAATAAATAATTACATACATAATAAAAAAATTCCCTTTAGTTACTAGTTTAGAGATAAGCCTAATTCATTATTTTACAAACCTGAATCTTAAAAAATCTGGTAAACAAAAGAGGTTATTTCATTATATTAATAATTAGAACTATTCTATATATATTAAAAATATAAATGATACTAATTGCCTTTATTTAAATAATGCACTCACTATAATATTAATACATTTAGCGAAATGGTAAATTATGAGTTGTTCTTTGTACCGCTATATATACCAATTTTATTGGGAAATAAAATATAACTAAGGCTTGGGGAGAACTCAACCATTATATGTATAAAACACTACGTATTTCTAGCATTATTTAATACATGTATTTACCTTTTAGGTCATTTACTCATAACTTATACTTCTGAATCTTATTTATATGGATGAAAACTACATTAAACAAAAATATTTTTTTAAATATATTGTTTTGGGTGTGGGGATATAAGGCAAGCTGCCTGGGGACCCCCCCACAAACAAAGTTTTCCCAGGGCCCGAAGTCTTCTAAAGGTGGCCCTGGCTTTAAATTTAGAAATAAAATCTATTTTTTTTATGGAAGCCCAAATTCGATATTTTTTCCCAATCCTTTAATGTAAAATATCCCTAAAAATTCGAGGAATTAGAGCATTACAAGACCGATCCATGTTTCTATATTTGGAAGGCTGTGTGCTATTTTGATTAAAACACTCTTTTGAATATATTTAGCTATATGTTTTAAAAGTCATGCTACAAAAATCAACACAAATATTTCATCTCGGTGTAAAGTTTATAAATTTACACAACACTTAATGTGAAATTTATTTAATGTTTAGGAGGGGGGAGGGAGGGAGAATAAACATTAATGGGAATAAAAAATTGGTATTTGAATAAAGAAATATATAGTTAATAGGAACCATATACTCATTTAAAGGAGCAAAGTATTTAATTTTTTGGGGTCTAAATTAGGGTGGCTTGCAGCAAAAACAAATAGCTGTCATTATTAAGCTATGTTCACGTACCGCTAATAAACATGGTTCATACCTCCAAGGTAAGCATAAAGTAGGCTGAAAACCTTTGAATCATACAGTTTGGTAATTTGTTAAGAGGATAGTCTAACACTTCAGCTCAGCAGGCAGCGTATCCGCCTGCCAAAGGGTCCCGCGCTCGATTTCCAGCCTGCCCGAAATCTTGATCATTAGTGAAATGGTAGGTGACCTGGTGATCTAGGGGTAAGGTGTCAGACTCCCGTACTGGTGGCCGGGGTTCAATCCTCGGTCCCGGCACAGATTTATCTGATTACCAAACCCCTCCACCACTTCTGACAAGACGTGTATTATTCACAACTTGTGAATGTGTGGAATGCCAGGCCTCCACCATGGTTCGGATTCCACGTTAAACTGTAGGTCCTTCATTTCATCTCACAATCACCCTACCATTACACATTAGCATAAGTGCGTATAACCCTAAAGTGTAGTAAAACGCGGTGCTAATAATAATAATAATTAGTGAAATGGGTTCTCCCTTTAACAGTGGTGATCTAATGATCCGGAAGGTTGGGTGTTGTATGTCCTAAGTTGGTTTATAATTGGAGTGCTGATATAATCTGTAGATTCAGAGAGCACACGTTAATTACATCAAATACAATATGCTATGAGAAGCAGGCTTAATACTCCCACTAATTGATTATTATTATCTTCACTTTCTCTATGCTCCTGCGAATAAGAATCTTAGTGAGAGGGAAAATAGACCTTCTTACGGTAACTTTGTCCTTTACTTACTATGGAAGATTAAAGTGAGTGTGTGGGGAACTCGACTCAAGAAAAGGCCAATGTTTTTTCTCAGTTTTTATACCAACACATTTTTTTTGTCCAAAATAAATACAATATTTCTCCAGAAGAAACATAAAGTTTAATTTCATTCACATGGTGACAACAGTTGTTAAATATCTGTCATGAGCATAACGGCATTAGATGAGAAACTTTTTAAACTAAGAGAAAAATATGTTATTAACTTACAGGGCACTCCTTGACAGATATTCAAGAACTGTTGAGGTCACTATGTGAAGTAAATTAAACTTTATGCTTCTACTGCAGAATTATTTGATTTATATCGACCAAAAGAATGGTTTTATACAAAAGATGCCAAAAAACTTACCTTTCCTCCCGTCACTCTTTCCCTCACTTTAAAAGTCACCACAGCTCGCTACACTTTCACCATTTTAGGCTTAAAACTATGTTTAAACACCTGCTCAAATTAAACCTGCTTCAGTAGTCTAATGGTCTAAAAGACGTTTCTCTTGAAATAGACTGGACTGTTGAAAACAAGGATATTGTGGGTGACCTGGTGGTCTAGGGGTAAGGTGTCAGACTTCTATGCTGGCGTCCGGGGTTCAATCCTCGGTCCCGGCAAAGATTTATCTGATTACCAAACCCTTCCTTCACCTCTGACAAGACATCTTGTGAATGTGAGGAATGCCAGGCCTCCACCGTGGTTCGGATTCCACGTTAAACTGTAGGTCCTTCATTTCATCTCACATTCACCATACCATTACCTTATAACTCGAACGGGTAGTAAGACGAGGTGGTAATAATAATAATAATAATAATAAATTAATAATAATAACAAGGAGATTGGTGTAAGAATCCCTATCGGGTGACCAGAAGTTGGTTTTACACTCTCCCTCAACGCAAATTTGGGTACACTCTCTTATTTCAACATTACCTACCCCTAACACACTAGCGTAATTAATTTAATATGTATCTAACCCGAACCGTTAGTTAAGAAGAGGTAGTAAAAACAAACTTTTATAGGTGATGATATCAGATACCTTACCTCAGTCGGAAGTTTGAACCTCCACTGAGTAAAGGGTCCCAGGTTCAATTCCTGGCATGGCGGAAACATTTATCATTGATTAAATGTGGGTTTTCCCTTTCGCAATGATGAATTAACGGTTGGGAGCTGGATGTTGTCTGTTCTTGATTTTAGTTAGTCATGTGCTGATATAATATGAATTTTCAATAAATGCACGTTAATTACCTTAAAATAAATTTCAAACAAAATTAAAATGAAAGCAATTCACACACATTTTCAAAGTAACAAAATATTATCTGGCAGGTGAATGAACACTGCATTGGTTTTGATAAACTCCCCAACTATCAAAAGGATCAACTTTATTGTGAGCTGACTATGCCTTAGGGAAACGTAAGTTATACCTTAAATCTACATCATCTGTCTGAAAGAGTATTTATTCTATCTTTACTGTAGGAACAAGGCCTGATAATTTATAAAAAGCCTTTAAAAATATTCTCCACGTAGCTCTTAGGCTTGGACGTATTTATCTGAATCCCTACGAGGTAATTTTATAATATAATTTGTTTTTCAGACTAAAAAAAATAGCATAAAAAATTAGAATTGCCAATTTGTTTCAAATCTAATTAAAGGACATTTGCCAAAGGCGCAGCCGGAACATGTGTTTTTATCTATCTATTTTTTATACTCTTGTAAAATTTAATTGTCAGTATTAAATGTTCATACTATTAGTGTACATAATATGAAGGTTCCAGTTTGTATTTTTTTAGTAGAGCAAGTGCTCATTTGGTCTAGAATTTTGGGAATCCTCGATTTAAATTCGGATCCTGGTAGGAAGAATATATTATATGGCCGTTACAAAATCTACATTCATAATTATATTCATACGCACAATTATGATTTTTGAATTCATCACTTTTAATATTATTATTATTATTATTATTATTATTATTATTATTATTAGCAGCGCGTCTTACTACCCGTTCGGGTTATACGCACTTGCGCTAATGTGTAATGGTAGGGTGATTGTGAGATGAAATGGAGGACCTACAGCTTAACGTGGAATCCGAACCATGGTGGAGGCCTTGCATTCCCCACATTCACAAGATGTCTTGTCAGAGGTGAAGGAAGGGTTTGGTAATCAGATAAATCTGTGCCGGGACCGAGAATTGAACACCGGCTGCCAGCACAGAAGTCTGACACCCTACCCCTAGACCGTCAGGTCACCCCACTTTTAATAGTTTTGTTAATCTTATGGAATATATGACCCAGAGGGACATGCCATCCAGGTTTCGTCCTCTTATGTGTAGACTATTAGCCACTCTGATGGCACAGAACATTGTCGAGGGTGCACCAAAGGGGGTTGTCTACAAGCCGCACTCACAGACGATGTTATGATAGTTGTTATAAAGGTGTGGAGTCGGTGCGAGTCTTAACCTTACTTAACCATAAATTACAAACACCTGGCGACCATTGGTATAATTTCTCTTAAGAGATAACCACCCAAGGTAGCAACCGAGAGTCGAACCCGGGGCCCCAAGGCTCGTATCCAGGTGCACTGACCACTACACCATGTGCTCGGATAAAATAATTGTTATCAATACCTATGAAATAATATTAATACGATAAAATGTTATGTTGAACGACCCTCTTCGGTGGCCACGTGGTCTAACGCTCTACTCTCCTGTTGGACTAGACTGCCGATGACGGGGAGATCGGGGTTCAAATATTGGTCGTGTGTACAAAGGTTGTTTTTCCTGAAATGGTTTTTCACTCTACCTCCATGAAAATGTGGGTACACTTCCTCTAAATATAACCTTCCTAATCCCTTAAACCATTAGTGTAGTTAGTACATAAACGTATAGCCCGTAAAGGTAAAATAATATAGTTAAATGAAAAAAAAAGTTAGTTTTATCCAAAGGTTTCTTCCTATTAGAATAATAATACAGAATATTCAATAAAATTATAGGTCATTAAGTTTTTTTAGCAGAACAATAAAAAAAAGTGAAAGGTGACCTGGCGGTCTAGGGGTGAGGCGTCAGACTTCTGTTCTGGGGGTCTGTGGCTCAATCCTCAGTCCCGGCACAAATGCATCTGATTGCCAAACCCTTCCTTCACCTCTGACAAGACGTGTATTGAACAAAGCTGGTGAATGTGTGAAATTCCAGGCATCATCCGTGGTTTGGATCCCACGTTAAACTGTAGGTCCTTCATTTCATCTCATAATCTCACTACCATTACACATTAGCGTAAGTGCGTTTAACCCGAACGGGTAGTAAGACGCGGTGCTAATAATAATAATAGAGTGAAACTTTAAACACATTATTTTTAGGTGTAATGTTGATAGTACAATAGACGCGTTTTATTTCCTTTATTTTACTGATATGGCCTAAATTTAATTTTTTATCAGTCGTTTGTTTGCCTAGTACGAATAAATATGGCCGTGAAAGTAGCCTTTCCTGTAATCTAAAGTACATTTAATAAGAACATTCAAACCTATTTTATGGGAAAAGGTGGAACGGAATGGAGGTTCATAATTAGATTATTTGGGCCTTATCCACATCCATGGATAACACTATTAGGTAGTTAGTGGATGTATGAAACGCGAGTTAGGGGCAGTGTTTTTATCAGTTTTTATAGTAAACATTTTTTAGTCGAAATAAATAAAATATTGTTTCAGTAAACACGTTGCTTAATTTTACTCACATGCTGATATCAACAGTTATTGAACATATGTCATGAGCATAGTGGGATTAGATGAGAAACATTTTAAATTTAGAGAAAAAGTTGCCATTAAATTCCTGGACACCCTTGACAGATATTAAATAATGGTTGAGATCACCACGTGAAAAATATAAACTCTATTTTTATTTCTAAGCAATATTTTATTTATATTGACCAAAATATATTTTGCTATAAAAACTTCAAAAACACTGCAATTAAATAATGTATTTTAGATCACCTCCTTAATGCTTTTAGAACGGTTTCTCATCACGGTGAGGTTTTTCCGTATCATACACAAAGAGACCAGTGAAATTGAGAGAAACAATTATTCGTTATTTTTAATATTTCAACAAAATTGTAAAAATTAAAAACGATTAAAATGATCCCAATCTAACTGTTAACAAGTCAAGAATGCAGAGAACCGCACACAAACTTTTTTTTCGTTCGAACGCAATACTGTGTCGAATTGGCCGGTTAGTCGGCCGTGAGATGGACTCTTAAGCGTGATGCATTCTGGGTAAGAGGGACTGATAGAGCAAAGAGGAGGTTTAACATACCACCTGGGCACCCCACTTTCCATCCTCCACCCTGAATAGTTCGTAGGTGAAGCCGAGGTCGTGCGCGAACTTGTCCAATAGGTCGATACAAAAACCTGAACAGCATTGGTACAAGCTGGAATTGCGGTGGGCACCGTCCACATCAACCCTGCAACAGTATGTTACCACTTGGTTCTACTGCACATCAACTCTGCAACAGTATATTACTCCTTGGTTCTACTGTACATCAACCTTGTAATAACATGTTACCACTTGGTTCTACTGTCAATCTACCTTGCAACAGTATGTTAACCCTCGAATCTTCTACCTACCTTGTAACAACATATTACTACTGAGGGTTTACTACATATTTACCATAGAATAAGTTTTTTTAATAAAAATCTTGTAAGTAAATACTAAGTAATTTATTTCAGAAATTAATAGCTATCGCTTTCCCACTTAACGCCATTTGACTCTATTCGAATTGTTCTCCAAACGTTTAATATATCAAAAGATTTTTGAAATATATTCTTATAGTAAATAAGAGGGTTTATGGGTAAAATGATGTATGTTTAACATAAATTTTTCAATATAAAGGGTGGCTAATTACCTCGATTGCGATATAGTTTTGTTTGATTAATTTACAGCTATGATTACACTTACCCCACAATGTCCGCTTCTTTGGCGATTCTGCAGAAAACTCCCTTGTTTATTGCACACTTTCCCGTCAAAGGGTCCGGAGATCCCAAGTTAATATAGGGGGGTTCTTCTAGGAAGGTTATCCTCAAGTGAAATTTTTCGGGGACTCCCTGAGGAGGAGTGTGACTGTTCCCCGGCCACACAATGTCCTTGATATCCAGACCTTCCTTCTGCCACGACTTCCAGACCCCGATCTTAAAACACAAGAACCGATCTTAAAACACAAGAGTATACTGCGTTACTTTTGAAGGATACCCTGATACCGAGCCACACATTATCCTTGATAAACAATTTCTTCCTTTTTAACAAATTAAAAAAGTTATCCAGTAGTTAGAAGTGGTGTATTAAAAGAGTTGATTTGAAATATAAACAAGTATTCATGAAAATCTTAGCCCTAACAACCTTAGTATAGCTTGAATGGCAATGTGATGCCAGCCCCAAGTTATTGGGCTGTGTTTTTAATAATTTTAAAAATAATTTATTTTCTCACATGTATATAGAAGCAAAAAACTATACAGGATGAGTAGTAATTGGTGGATACGGATAGTAACCCATGATTAGGTGGGTAAATAAAAGTAAAAAATACTCTTTGCAAAAAATCGGTTCTTCCGACACATTTGAAGAAAAATGATATTAAGAGTTAGATAGGGGAGATGTGGCAAAGCTGTGTCTGAAACTTATACATCAAACGCAGGCCACTATGTTAGTTCACAGCATGTGTTCGAAGGTTGATCTTCGCATGGATATGCTATGTTCTAAACGACGTATGGATTCGATGTGCAAGCAGTGACGCATGTTGACGTCAATCTGTCGTAACAGCCTCATGGATTCGTACCACAATGTCCTTGGGAGACTGCAATGGGTCGTTAGGTGGGTACACCGGTGTTAAGAGGTTACCCCACAAGAAACAATCGAGTGATGCGAGGTCCGGTGGCCATCATACCCCCTCCCCCCTCACCGCACTTGTGCCCAATGGTGTGCAGGGGCACCTTCACACTGATACCACATCCTCTGTCGCGAAAGCATTGGAGCACGTCCTTTAGCAGCCCAGGTAAAACCGTGTCGAGGAACAAACGGTACCTTTGGGACTCTAAACGATCTAGTATCAAATATGAGCCTACAATCACATCCTCAACAATGCTGAACCCAAACATTTAATTCTCCCGGAGAAGCGATCAGCGCACCGCAGGTCCAGTTCGACTGTCAGATTCTCCCATGACCATTGCTATATCCGAGTATTCTACGTGTGTGTGTGTGTAGTTCAATGCTGCTTATATAATACTGACCTCGCATTTCTGTCTACGTCTAGTCGTCGACAACTATGACATTTCAGGGACAGTGTTGTCCCACAACCCCTCTCCAATCTTAATGTCGTTTTTTCCAACAAGTATGGGAAGAACAAAATTTTTTGCAAAGCATGTTCTCGACCTATATTTATTTACCCACCTATTTGTGGCACTGTCTGTATTTGCGAATTTTTACTACTCACCCTGTATAGTGGCGTAATTATCCGTCGTAACCCAGGATAATAAAATGTGACGCTGTGAGGTGCAACCCCTGGAGCTACACCAGGTGGAATAATAATTAGTATTGACCTTATTAGTTGGTTGGCGCTTGACACGAGTGGTTGTGTTTCTAGCGATCTATTTTACTGACCCCATCAAGTGTAGTGAATGCGTTTTTTTTTTCTTTGGCTTGTCCTAAGGCCTGGTAGGTGGTTTCACCAATATGCCGGACACAGGGGAGGATTTACGCATAGGCCTAGTAGGCACAATTTTGAATTACAAAAAAACAAACACATATTTTTCTTCCTAATAAAATTATTTTACGACTTCATCGTGTGTGTGATTGTTGTGGTCTGCTGTATCTGCGTACCAAAATGACAGAGGATCACCTTAATTCACTGGCAATCGTCTCAATTGGAGGTCACTTATTGAATAAAAGGGATTTGTCTGTTATCATCAACCAATTTTTTCAGCAGAAATCAAGGCGAAATATATTATATACTAATTTCTTATTGTGTACATGATAATATTTTAGCTGTAATAATATATTCTACAGTCTAATAATGCAATCTTGATATTTTTAAATTATATAATATTTGAATTTGTGTGTTGTGATAGTGTAAGAATAAATTATTTCAATTTTGTAAGTCTTTACTTAGATTATTACTACTTTTAAAATCTCACCATAATAAATAATAAAGCAATGTAAGAATAATTTATTTCATTCCATAGATACTACTTGTGTATATGGTATATATGTGTCTCTGTATGTGGGTTTGTAGGGCAAAAAGGGGTTTATAAGGAGCTAAATTAAGGTAGGAAAAGTGGGCGGCATAGTCGTAAATCCACCCCTGGCCGAACAGTAAGAATAGTTGTGTGGAATGAACTAAATCATTTTTTGAACGACAAAAATATATTTGGTGTTCTAAGCCTGGTAAATTCATATTCCATTTGGAGTGTCTGAAAATTGATAACATTGGAAGAGTTTTTCATGAGTAGTGGGGGGTAGGGGGGATTTCCACCTATAGGCTTGATAACTACTCTGAAAAGAATAATGCTCTGATTGGGAATAATACCATCACTAAATCTTCTTCTGTATCTTTTCCGAATAGACATGCTTTAAAAAATATTCAGGTTTCTCCAGTTTTGAGCATGTTTGATCAATTATTCAAGGAATATTCAGCTGTACATAAATCTGCCACAGTTCATTTATTCAATTCTTTTCTCACTATGGTTGGGGATCTATCCAATCGGGTAAAGGAATTGGCGAGTGACAATGCTGTCCTAAAAAACCAAATTTATGAAGTTTTTAACGCAGAAAAAACCCTTATTCTCTAATTTTGGTGAGGACACAATGCTCCTTATCTTCAATATCTTCTCCAATCTCAAAAATGACAATCAAATTTCTCCAAGTAGCGCCACCTTAATATTCTCTCTACATGGGTTCCTAACATGACCGTGCTAGAATAAAGAGCGATCTGCAATAGTTGTTTTAAAATGATGGATGTGTGCTGTTATAAAACATCTGGCATGATGATGTTTGTAAATAATTGTGTTAATGAGATAAATATTGAATAATATATTCCATTTAGACCTTTTTAACTTATAATTTAAATACTGTTGGTGACTATTGAATGTGATTACCATTGATAAATATATATATTTAAAATTACAATTGAAACGGTATTTTTAACCAATAGGCTCTTTTAAATTTAGGGAGAAAGTAATATTTGTTAGTAATATATTAAAAATATAGCTAGCAGTTTGAAATATCTCACCCGCTTTGGTGGCTGCGTGGTCTAATGCACTACTCTAGTAGTATATTAGATTTCCGATGATGGAGAGATCGAGGTTCGAATCTCAGCCGGATGTACTGAAGGTTATTTTTCCTAACTGGTTTTCAATTCTCACTCCACGCAGTTGCGGTTACACTTTCTATAAATATAGCCCTACTTATCCTTAGGAAACATTATTATAATTTGTGCATAAGCATATGTCCCAAACGGGTAGTAAGACGCGGTGCTAAAAATATTCTCAAGAGATACTTCAGCTCCCATTATTTTTTTATGACATCGGGAAAGTTTTCATAAAATCCATACATTAAACAACCATGTGACCTTCCATTGTTTGAATCTCCAAATAATAATAAATGTTCCACTTGAAATCAAAAGTTATTAAAAAGAAATGAAGCACAATTGGTTTTAGCAAGTTTTCCAAGCAACAAAAGCTTAGGCTAAGTGACTGGACTAAATATCTGAATTAAGGTGTGTTGGTCAACCTGTTCCCAGATATGATGGGCCTGCATGGGACCTTGTGGTCGCAGGTTCATGATGAGGAGTTCGGTGGCCTTTATTCCCCCGTCCTGAATAAACTCCAGCTTTGGCTTGCCTTGTTCCACTTCCACAGACACGTTCCTCAGATACCTGGAAGAACACAACCTATATGGTCACATGAGATATGATATGCATATACTTTCTAACAAGCTTAATTTATAATATTTATAGGTATCTTTAGAATGGCTTAGGGTGACCTGGTGGTCCAGGGGTAAGGTGTCTGACTTCTGTTCTGGGGGTCCGGGGTTCAATTCTTGGTCTTGGCACAGATTTATCTGATTACCAAACCCTCCCTTCACCTCTGACAAGAAGTGTATTAAACACAACTTGTGAATGTGGGGAATGCCTCCACCGTGGTTCGGATCCCACGTTAAACTGTAGGTCCTCCATTTAATCTCACAATAACCCTACCGTTACACATTAGCGTAAGTGCGTACAAACCGAATGGGAATTAAGACGCGTTGCTAAAAATAATTTAGAATGGCTTAGCCAAGTTGATTTGACGATAGGGTGTATACCAGCTTTCATATAGTTTTGATTACTGTTCAGAATAATTATCTTTGCTTACTTTTTGGTTCTGTTAACTTACTAGAAATGTTGTTTAATCTAGATAAATGCATTTAGTGCTCTGTGACCTTATTTTTTTTTACTTAAGTACATTTATTCACTGCCCGATAAATATTCTTGGATTATTTGCTGTTGTGAACTGTCCACAATCAATAAAATTAATATTGTTAACCTTTTGATTATTTCACGTTAAACTGTAGGTCCTCCATTTCATCTCACAATCGCCCTAACATTATACAATAGTGATAATAATAATAATAATAATAATAATAATAATAAACGCCGGTAATAAATGTTTCAAACATTTAAGTTTGCTATCTCTTATAATAAAACGGACTTCAGGCCATTACCAATTTCATGTCACTTGTTATGTATTTACTTAAAGCAAACCCTAACCTCCTTAACTTGAATACTTTAATTTACTGATAGTTAACACTGCTAGGTATGGGTACTTGGGTTTTACATATCTGGGTGTGGGCCAAACAAAGATCCCTAGTGATCTACTTTTCTATTCTTTGTCTTACAACGTCTTCTCTATAGAGAAGGGTTGACCATCATATTTACTATAATCATCACTTAATCTAATCGGGATATGGAAAAATTCTCCATTGAAAGGATGCACGATTAGTACATTCGGCATCCCCTAGGCAACAGTAAGTTAGTACTAGCTGATCTTTCCATAAACTGAGCTTTAGATTGATGTAATAAATACATTTAGTACCCTGTGACCTTTTTTTTTCTTTACTTAAGTACATTTATTCACTTCTCGATAAATATTCTTGGATTATTTGCTATTGCGAACTGTCCACAATCAATAAAATTAATATTGTTAACCTTTTGATTATTCCACGTTAAACTGTAGGTCCTCCATTTCATCTCACAATCACCCTACCATTACACATTAGTGATGATAATAATAATAATAAACGCCGGTAATAAATGTTTGAAACATTTAAGTTTGCTATCTCTTATAATAAAACGGCCTTCAAGCCATTGCCAATTTCATGTCATTTGTTATGCATTTACTTAAAGCAAATTCTAACTTCCTCAACTTGAATAGTTGAATACTTTAATTTACTGATAGTTAACACTGCTAGGTATGGGTACTTGGGTTTTACATATCTGGGTGTGGGGCAAACAAAGATCCCTAGTGATCTACTTTTCTATTCTTTGTCTTACAACGCCTTCTCTGTAGAGAAGGGTTGACCGTCATATTTACTATAATCATCACTTAATCTAATCGGGATATGGAAAAATTCTCCATTGAAAGGATGTACGATTAGTACATTCGGCATCCCCTAAGCAACAGTAAATTAGTACTAGCTGATCTTTCCATAAACTGAGCTTTAGATTGATGTAGCCCAACTCGACGTTATTTACAAGTAAAATCGGTTACAAGTACGTTATCACACCTGCTAATGTGATGATATCAGGTAAATATTTATTTGGGTAGGAGGCCCATTATTAAAGGCCTTATTTCGTACAATAATTATATTGTATTGTAGTATTCATGGTACGAGATAAGGCCTTAAATAACTTTTTTCTACCCAAATCACGGTATATATTTAGTTATATATATATATATTAATAATCACATCAGCTACCAAGATATTTATAATTAGACAATAAAGCACGCAGGTCAAAGGATGTGAACAGGGAAATATAATGAAAAAATCTGAAGTTTGATTACTGAAGAAATATCAGTTTATAAATGCTTCTAATAAAATAATGACACTATTTGCAGACATATTTTATTGTGATAAGGATTAAAATTTAGTAAAAAAGCTATATTTAGATCCACCTGATTTATACTCATATTACATGAAATAAAGCTTTATCCTATGCTCCCGTGGATTTCCAACACTTAAACTCTTCCAGTTAATGCGGGCGCACTTCTTCTAGATCTTTCCAAACCTCTCCTTTGGATAAAATCGTAAATAACTTTGTTGCAACCTGCTTTAATGATCAAATAGTCTTAAGCCGTCACTCTCTAAATATATTATACTGAATTGCCAGTGACGGGGAAATCGGGCTTCGAATCCCAGTCAGGTGTACTGAGGCTGGTTTTTTGTGAATGGTTTTCCACTTAACCTCCACACAAATACGGGTAAATTTCCTATAATAAAACTTCCTCACACATAACACATTAGCCTAATTAGTAGGCCAACATGTGTTTATGATAACCCAAACGGGTAGTAAGATGCGCCTCAAAAAACTTTTGGTTTTAAACGTCACAGCACTAAAATAAATACAACAAGTTATACAAGGCTGACCGACAGGTTGCCTATGCAGCCTATCTCACGGCGCTCCTGCCTGAATAGGGTTTTCCTTGGACGAGAAAGAATCCGAAAACTCTTTATTGCCTTCCTTGAGCACAAGTGGTTGTCGTATAAACTACAAATTTATTCCTGGCGAAAAAACAACAACCCTGAGCAAAGATATTTTACCTCGATCAGTTTTGGAATCTGAACTGTTATATTAAGAACACTACTCGGCTTTTCTCCCCCACCAAGCATTATGTTTTAAAATCCGTTTGGTTCGTACGCATATGTACTAATTATGCTAGTATGTTAAGGATGAGGAAGGTTTTATGTAGAGTAAGTGTATCCACATTTGAATGGAGGTAGAGTATGTATATATACTTAGGAAAAACACTCTTAGTACATCCAACCGAGATTCTAACTCTCCAATCTCCCTGACATTGACAGTATAATCTATAGCGAAAGTGATGCCTTAGACCATGCTATCACCGAAGGGGGCTATCCTTAATTTTGAAGCTGATCTTGGTCATCTCGGATATTTAATTTGGGATGATCATATTTTTAATGTAATTGTTAAAGCTGATGCTTTTATTAACATTCTCTTTATACAGACCAATCCTCATAGAAAGAGCCCTTTTTAAAAAAATGCAACATTTCTTGCGGTCAATATTAATAACACGTTGCCTTATGATTAATGCTTTTTATAGGTATTGATAATATGTTTAAAAAGTGACTGTTGCAGATTAAACGACTCTATGTATCAATACGTGTAATCACTTTTCTATCTCTCAGATAAGGCCATTCCTATGAAAATTGGAATGTAGATATATACATTTTACGGTACGGTAAGGCTATAACCTTGTTTGTTTCCTCTATGGTGCAGTTTATAATATAGGAACATTGTATTCTCTATCATGGTAAGACTTCCACTTTGGTTTGTTCTCATATGACGCAGCTTAAAAGATAGGATCATAATGTAATATGTCATGCTAAGACTACAACCTTGCTTGGTTCCACTATGGTGCAGCTTGTAATATAGGAACCTTGTGTTTTATTTAACGGTAAGGCTTCCTCTTTTCCCTCTTTGTTTGGTTCTACTATAATGTAGATTATAGGATAGTCCAAAATCTTAGCTCAGTCGATATCATGTTTTTATACTGAGCTAAGGGTCCAGGGATAGCTTCCTGGCATCACCGGAAAATTTATCTCTTGTGAAATGCAGGGTTTCCCACTTTCACAGTGATTAGTTACCGGCAGGTGTCTGAATGTTGTGTCTGTTATAGATTTTAGATATTTTATAAGTCGTGTGCTGATATAATCAGTCAGTTCAGAAAGTGCGAGTTAAATACCTCAATTAAACGATAAAAATATGCATAGGATATAATTAGTGTATTTTATCAAGATAGGACCTACGACCTTCCATAATAGAGAGTGTACGATAATTAACAATACACACGCCTCACCGGGCAGTTTCCTAAATGGTGTTTACGATTAGTTTAGCAAACAGGAAGTTCCTTCCCACATGATGTGGCCGGTAGCTCGGTTTCACCTCATCTGAGTTCCACACATACTGGGGTCACGGGGGCGAGTGTAAAACCCATCCACACATCATCATAAAGCAGGACGATGGCTTTTGTTGGCTTTAGGCTGATTCTAAACTGGTGTTAAACTGGTGTTTAAAACGCGGGGGTTGATGCATTCACTTGTGCAGAAGCGTTTAAAAATAGACATTGTACAGGCCGGATGTATTTCACGACTTATTTTGTTGGAGGAAACTCGCAAAAAAAAAAAA
>CABFOW010000639.1:188997-204248 GCA_902141385.1 Timema californicum
TACGGTTTATTTCGTACAATTTTTTTTCGAGGAGGATACGGCATATTTTTTTTTATCACAGTTATCTCTGAAACGTAATTCTAAACCAGATTATTAATATTTTCTTCAAAAATTTGTTAAAAATAGCCTGATTAAAAAACTAATTAAAAATTTAACAATCTGGCTTCGAGCTTCATTCGGACCCCTTTCCATCCACCTATGTTAACAATTTCAGATATCTACGTGCCGTAGATTTGGCTGGGTACCTCACACAAACAAACAAACACACAGACAAACACTTCCCTTTATTATTATGGATTGTCGGCAAACTCTACAGCAGGGTTCCGCTCAACTTATTAAATGGAGAGCCACATTAGAATACATAAATTTGCTAGGTGGGCTGGGTATAAAAAAAGACATACATTTATAAATGTGTAGGGGCCTATATAAAGCCTATAGCTATAATTAAACATGACTAGATGCAAGATGTGGAGCCAGCATTATTACCCTCTCCTTCCTACCCTAAAACATTTTTTCAGCCCCTCAGCTCAACAAATGCTTTATAGAGAGCGGCTAACGAGTTCTGAAGAACTGTACACCACAGTACGACTGTTCTGATCACCGTGTTTAAAATTTGCTGCCGGCCACATATGATGGTGTATACAGTATAATGTATGTAGGTATTTTGTACTGCACACAGGGGAGCACCATCATTTCAGTATTAGTCATTAAAACTATTTTTTTTTCATTAAAAAAAAGCTAAAGGGCCGTCGGGTTGGATAATTAAGCCGTTCCATTGGCCGAATCCATCCCACGGGCTGTAGTTTGGATTTCCTTGCTCTACATTATTAGCGAATTACAAAATATGTAAATAATTCTCTATTGAAATATTTACAGAGGATTCCATCATTCCACGAGTCAATAAATCAGCGTCAAGACTTAGGACACAACGTTGCTAAGGGCGTTTTCTAATAATATGTAGCCTATATTTGATTTTATGTTTTAAAAAAAATTAAAGAAGCAAATATTTGTTTATAAGTAACGGAAGTAACCTTACCTAAATATTTTATATAATACTAATAATATAAATTCGTAATTAACATATGGACCGAAACAATGGTGAAAAATGATCTGTTTATGAAAACAGAAAGCTATATATATATATATAGGCCTATATTTATGTGTATTATATCTATCTATATCTGTGGAGGATGTTTTCATGCTCCAATGAAATTAGGTGATGATGATAGTGATAGTTCATTTGAGGGCGTGGAACCAGTGGAGCTTCAACCTGATCAACCGAACCCTGTTGACCTTTGGGATAGCTTACCTTTCGAGAAAACTACCCATGGTATTAACCAAGAATTGAACCTGGAATATTTAAGTTGGTATTCACTTGCTTTGGATAACTAATACCAAGGGGATGGTTAGCATTTATTTATTTGAGTTATTTAACGTGCATTTTCTGAAATGACTGATTATATCAGCACATGAGGATTTCTATGAGCAAGAGTGAAAGGGCCTACCAATTTTTGCCAGTAAAGGTATTTTCTATGCAACAATCGACATGGGAGTGATAGATTTACTTTCCCTCCGAAGTAAGTTGTGTTACGGATTCTTATCGCTAAAGAAAAATCAGTTGACCTCGGTTGAATTTTAACCCACAAAAATCGGATCACACTTTACCACGAAACCACTGAGATCGACAGTGGTTAATAGAAATATTAGACTGGGTGGCAAACTCACACACGCATATGTTTCATTTGTTTCATCCGAGCTTACCATAGTCCTAACTGAACCAGTGTGAACGGACGTATCTGTTTATTTGTTTAGTTTGTTATTTTACTCTTAACATTATTTAAACCTCAAACTAGATGTTATATAATTGTTGATTATTTCAGCATCCCTAGTCTATTTAGTTTGTTGGTACTATACAGTTATTATTATTATTATTATTATTTTAATCTCGATGGAGTGGGGGCGCGTGTGTGCAAGAACATTTTACATGTCATAGGATTGGCTAGAAGTAAGCTGAAGAGTGCTTTACATAGGAAAGTCCGTTATTTATAAATTGGAAACTAGAGTTGCCACAAAAGCGGAAATAAAAATATTACACTTTCATTTAAATTATTAGTCTTTTAAATTATAAATGTAAGAGATTATACAGCTATCCACTAGGAAGTAATATTGAAAGGTAATCGCCTCGGTGGCCGCATGGTCTAACACGTTACTCTCGCGTTGGACTAGACTGCTGAAGTCTGGGATATCCGGGTGCACTGGGGGTGATTTTTCCTAAATGCTCTTCCACTAGTCCTCCACGCAAATGCGTGTGAAATTCCTATCAACTAGATCCTCCTAATCCCTAACCTCATTAGTGTAATTAGTACGTAGGGGAATAACCTGAAAGGTTGGTAAGAAGTGGTGATTAAAGA
Organism: Timema californicum; assembly: GCA_902141385.1. Lineage (NCBI taxonomy): Eukaryota > Metazoa > Arthropoda > Insecta > Phasmatodea > Timematidae > Timema > Timema californicum. The sequence continues at coordinate 191,409 of CABFOW010000639.1, forward strand.
ATGGCAAGTTTTTGATACATTTTTAAATGAACTCTTTAAATAATAAATCAAATAAGACATGTTTCTAGAATGTTTAAGTGTTAGTTTTTTTTAAATCACCACGTCTTACAACCAGTTATGGTAGTGTGAATATATGATACTCATTCTAATGGGGTAGGGATGAAGAATTATAAATAATATACCCGCATTTGCCTGAAGGGAGAGTGGTTAACCATTTAGAAAAAAAACCCATCAGTAGACATGATCGGGATTAAAACCCCGATCGACCTGAGATATAAGCAGATAGTTGATACAGAATCCAGTTGGGGTGCAAATTAAAGTTTCGCTTTGGGTGCATGGAACTCTTGCGCAAAACCCAACCATTGTGTACGGAACAAAATATTTGTTCTTGTTTAGTCAGCTAAAGCAGTTTTATTGAGTTACTGAACACTAATAAATTCCAAATAATGGTTCAGTGGTTTTATACATCAGACTTGTTGCTGGTTACAGACGGTCAAGGTTTATATCTATAACGGGTAAACGCTTCAGTGGTCGAGTAGTTTAAAGCGTCACGCTCGTGTTGGACTGGCCTGCTGATGACGGGGAGATAAGGGTTCGGATCCCCATTGGTTCTATTGAGGATGGTTTTACAGGTTTTTCGTGCTCCTTCTACGCAAATGCGGGTATATTGCTTAAAAATTGCTTCCTACCCTACCCCACTATACTATTTATCATGTATAAGTACAACCAGAACAGGTAGTAAGACGTGGTGATTATATATATATATATATATACATATCGAATGGAGCATTTAAGTTGAGACACCAGAATATTCCGAAAACGAAGCATTCTAGAAAAAATTGTTTCGTACAAAATATATTTGCTTTTAATAGCATTAGCTATTTTTGATTTGGTGGACGTCATCAACTTCAATATTTTTTTAAATGAAAGCATATAATTATTTTAAGAGAATTTTATTTTACACAAAAAAACAGCTGTTGCCTGACATTTTTTTAATGACTAACTTTTCAAGCTATTTGAATTTGTATTTTCTGTAACAATTTTTATTCAAGAACGTTTTATTACGTTAGTGTATCGATGTTAATGGATATCATTTTAACATTTATCAAAATCATTTTAAAAACCATATACAATTTAACGTAATAAAGGATAATATGTTGTAATAAAAAGTAGTTAAAATATTTTAAAATTGATGTTAATTAAAACAAATCATTAGACAAAAGATGTTTGCTTTTTGTCTACACTAAAATTATAAAGAGGATTTTTTTTTGTAATGGATACTCTTTCACCAATATAAAGCTACATTATCAGCGAGTAACATAGGATATATTTTATTTTGAAAATTAAATTTATTCCTCATAAAAATGTCGATAGTTTTACACAAGGTATAAAAAATTGCCTAAAAATAGGCTTACTCCACGTGCGCTGCAAAAACTATTGGTATTACATAAAAAAATACTATACATATTGAACGTTCTCACTAATGTGAACAAAAAAGTCCCGCGAGACAATATATGTAACTATTATAGTTATGTTACAATAAACCTTTTTTGTTGAAATTAGTCAACTAAAACACGGATGTGAACAAAAAGTGATTATATCCGTATCATGATATGAATCCTTATCCAAATCAATTATTTAATCAAAACCTTGTCTCCCCGTCATCGGCAGTCCCGTCTACTGCAAGAGCGTTGTGTTAGAGCACGCAACCACTGAAGCAGGTGTGATGGTTAGCTAGTGTAGAATAAAATAATGTTAAAAATTATAAGGTTTCATTAAAAATACAAAGTTGACTTTTAAATAACTCTTTAAGACCAAATTAAAAATAGCTGGTGCTGTTTTCTTTCCTCCCCTTAAAAAAAACTGTACTCAGCAATTTTTTCTAAAATGCTTGGTTTTCAGAATATTCTGGTGTCAAAACTTAAATGCATCATCAGATATATATTTATCAGCGCATCTTACTACCTACGCAGGTTATACGGATATATGATAGTTACTCCAATGGAGTAAGGATGCATATACATATAAAGGGGTAAAATTAGTGTTTTTCCGAGAAGTAATTTTCCATTAAGATTTTTCCCACCCATTCTCCACGCTAATTTGGGTGCATTTCCTTTATCTACCCTCACTAACTGTATCAGCGTAGTTTAGTGCCGTTAAATAACTATTTAGTATGAACCGCATGCACTAGATAAAATGCCAACTTCTTCCAGTAAAAAAAACAACCACTTTTATAAATGGAAGAAGGTGTAGGAAAGAGCGAATTAAGTTGCGCCGCACGTTTTAAACCTCCCCTCTGAATAGTTCCGATAGAACGAAAACTAGGTCGAAGAATGGGGAGGGAACGACTATTATCTCTTTGTCCAGTAGCAGCAGTGTAAAGTAGAAGATTCGTTTTTCTAATTGATGTGGAAGCCCATATTGTAGCTGTCCTTCAATTTTTTCTCCCTTGCTCTCTCTAGAACTCTTTACTGTACCTTCTTTCATGTACAGTAGCCCCATGGCTCACAGCTGTCACTTTTGACAGTCAACATTTAGGTATATACCTAAATTTTGATTGTCAAAAGGGACAGCTGTTAAACACATGTTTTTTGCAGATCATCTGGTTCGGCGTAGTAATAAGTAATTTGGTCTGTTAACTTTTTAAAGCTGTCAATTGTCAGCTGTGAGCTGTCAGTCAGCACCAAAGAAGCCACGGGGCTACTGTATACGGCTAATATTGACTGACCTCTTGGTCTAGTGTTCAGTGCCCCTAGCTTCTCATAATAGAGGATCCGGGTTCAAATATCGGTGGTACCACACACATTTTTATCCTGAAAGGGGGGATGGAGCTGTTTCTATGTTCATCATGGTTTATTTAATTAGGTTTAAGTTAGGTTTAAGATTTATACTGGGGCCATACCTTCATAATCACAATCATCACGTCATTTCATTGTGGTTATGATTATGGATGAGAAAATGAGTATCGATACTTTACTAATATAGATATTTTCCTTTCGATACTAGTATTTTTACTTGATACTTTTACTGATATTATTACTCACTCTAGTACCGAATCGGTATCGAAAGAAACAACTATTTTGTTATCTTGACTTGTGCTGGGATTAAATGTTTACTAGGGGTGGACTGTGGATGAAGAACCAATGATACGATTTCTCAATTATCCCTCCTCTTCTGCAACTTTAGCATCCAACCTATTTTATCTCATCATAATTTATAGCTGTTCTTTCATCTTTGTTTACCAATAAGTGGAGACCAGTCTACTACCCATTCCTTTATCAATGAGCACGATCATCATTAACTAAACAAAATAAGCTTTTGTATCACTCAATGAGCTCACAAAGTGCTCCAAACAGACAAAGCAGAAACGTTTATAATATGCAGATGGAGCAGGGCATAGCGTCTATTCTTCGTCAATAGTTAATAATCTATCTTGATGGAGTATATAAACGACGTATGTAGTTAAAAAATGACACCTCCCGGAAGTTAATTTTGGAAGTTATTTTTTTGAGAAGTTGGATACCGAAAAAGTATTTTATAAAATTTGTTTTAGAGATTAAAAAACATTATAATTTTCAGTGTTTAAATAAAAATGAAAATACAGTTATGATGCAAGAGTTGAAATTTATTTTTATCCCCGCATCTAACAACTTGTTGAGGTTATACGCCTATGTACTAAATACACTACTTGGTTAAGAATTATGAAGGATTAATTTAGAGAAAATTCACCCGCATTTACGTGAGAGGAGGGTGGAAATACATTTAGGAAAAAACTCCCTCAGTGCACCCGGATGGGATAGAACCCCGATCCCTCTCCCCGTCTTCAGCAGTCCATACAAACACCACGTGGCCACTAAAGCGGTTAAGAGATTATTAATACTAGATTAATAAAACACATTTTTACAGATTAAAATTTCGATACCAATACTTTGTTATCGATACTTTTCTTTCGATACTAGTACGGTATCGATATTTTCTTCCGATAAATTTAATGAGTACAGTATAGATACTTTTAATGAGTACAGTATAGATACTTTTAATGAGTACAGTATAGATACTTTTAATGAGTACAGTATAGATACTTTTAATGAGTACAGTATCGATACTTTTAATGAGTACAGTATCGATACTTTTAATGAGTACAGTATCGATACTTTTAATGAGTACAGTATCGATACTTTTAACGAGTACAGTATATATACTTTTCTTTCGATACCACACCCCTAGTTATGACGTGTGGACAACCTCCTATGTCGTACTCTGGGCAAAGTTCTGTCACCACAGAGCAGCTAAATGTCTACACATACAACATAATTCAATACTGCATCGCTCTCGGTCGAATGTCATTTGCTAAAAAATACCTATTATATATTAATAGCTCATTTAGTTCAAACTTTAAAGGAAATTTCCAGATCCAACAACAAATTGTATACCGGGATTTTGGTTGGAATAAAAGTATAGAAAATTCAAACCCATTTCTTTGCTGTTATCATTGATAACATTTATTTATTTTATTCGTGGGATTTTATGGGTATTGATGATATCTACCAAATATGATAGCTTAAAATAACATGACTTAATGTATGCATATATTACAATGGTTTAAATAACTTTAGTAACTAGTTTCTACTGTTCTTCCTACCAAAATCATATCATACATTTCCTCTAGTGAGTATAAATTAATTTATTTTTCAAGATTCTTAACTGATACAATGAGCGGTCCATGCTAGTATTTATCACGTATATTTTAATGGAAGAAAGTGAACCACATGACAATATTTTCTTTTTAGAGTATACATCACGCCTTTAATATTATTTATAATTATCCACTTAGTTACACCAATGAAATAGGTAATATGAAGGTAGAATTTAGAGGGACTCCACCCGCAATTTGAAGGAAGGAAGATTAGCCTCTAAAACTTGAAATTCACTTAGGAAAAAAAAATCCGCTTCAATAGCTATATGGTTTGACCAATCATTTATGTTCAATATTTCCACTCACAGCTGTTATGAATATAATATTCATATTAATTTGTTTATGGTAAGAATATTTAATATTGTAATAATTAACTTAAAATGGATTATTTTAAGCGATTGCTCAATAAAGTATTTTCTAAATAATTTAATGTATAAAGTGATAAAATAGGCTCCACACAATTTTTCCCGAAGCATTAAAGGATTAAAAAAATATTCAAACTTTTATTAAGATTCAAGAATATTTTACGTATATGATTTAGGTTCATTTCATAGTTTAAAAACTGGGATTCCCACAACTCAAAAGAACAATATAAGATTATATGTGGCCAAACTTTATAACATTTTACTATGTTATAACCCTCCTCGGTGGCTTAGTTGGCTAACGCGCTTGTCGTGTTGAGCTCGGCTGCTGAGGACGGGGATATCAAGGTTCGAATCTCGGTCGGGTGAACTTGGGTAGGTTTTTCCTAAATGGTTTTCCACTCTCCCTCCACGCAAATGCGGGTTCACTTCCTCTAATTTAACCTTCCCAAATCCCAATCCATTAGCGTGATTAGTACTTAAAGCGTATAAACCGAACGGGTAGTAAGACGCGGTGCTAAATAAAAAATTGAATAAATTGCTCGTTAAATACCTAAAAATGGAATGTTTCGTGTAAACCATGGCTTACTGGCGAGCGCTAATTTAAGGGGGTTTTAAGGGGTAGGTAACCCCCTTAGGTATAATAATTGATTGTTTTTTTAGACCAAGGGAAGTGGAGGGTGGAGGCGACCAATGAGGCTGTATATTAATTTTTGGAGTGGAAATAAAGGGTAATTACTTGCAGGGGCGAAGCTGGGATTGAACTCGGCACCGACGAATGGACCAAAAACTCAACATGATAAGACTACTAATATTTATGTTCATAAAGTGAAAACTATCCTAAAATATTCTCTCATGAGTTTCATAAGTTTTCCTTATTTTATATATCTACATGAAATCCATTAGAGTAATTAGTACTTCGAGCGTATAACCCGAATGGGTAGTAAGACGCGGTGCAAAATATTATTATTATTACTATATTATACTGTATAATATGATTGTATTACGCTTTATACTACGTATCATAAGTGATAGCTGTAGATATAATGACTTTGATGTGAATACATGAAATTAATTTTAGTAAATTTTATATAACTGTCATTTACGGTTCAGCCTACCAGAATCCTACTATATATGAAATATATAACACACATACAGTTTAATTTTCATAGCAAAACAGATAAAAATGTTACGTAATCTATTTTGACGTATTCATATGTAAAGTCATTTGATAAGCTGTAAATAAACACTTCAATAACATGGTATAAGGTTTTCAGTGCTGATCTAAAAACATATGTTACTACATTCTTAAAGGACCTTTCTATGAAAATCGGACTGTTCCTGAGTTGTGCTGGAGTAGAAATGGTTGAGATTTGTTAAACCTATTAAACATAAAAACACATACTAAAACTTAAACTTTTACTTTAAAAGGCATTGTATTTGGGTTTAGAGTGAATTCTAACGGTAAACAACAGATTACCCAACTGAAACTCTGTGCCATAGATCTTAGCCCAACTCAAATAATAAAATGAATAATTGCGACATATTAATGATTCATTACTTAGCCCAACTCAAATAATAAAATGAATAATTGCGACATTTTAATGATTCATTTCGAAAAAAAAAAAACCCTCCTGATTCTGTCCGGAACTTTGTTCCGCGATAACTGCCAGATACAATGATCACAGTTTGAACTAAATTTGGCAGGGGCATTATTTGAACGTAAGCCTAGAAATGTATGTTCATGGTTTTTCAATCTAGTCATCCGTTTTAAGATAGCGATTGCTCAAATATTTGTCTTTTTCCGTGATAGCTGACTAATTCACCAACAAATTTTAACAAAATGTATTAAGGAACATTTTTTGAACCAAGACTGTAAGGTGTATTATGCATCCTTTTATTTATCATGCAGGTATCAAGATTACTCTACACTATTATTATTATTATTATTATTAGCACCACGTCTTACTACCCGTTCTAATGTGTAGTGGTAAGGTGATTGTGAGATGAAATGAAGGACCTACAGTTTAACGTGGGATCCGAACCACGGTGGAGGCCTGGCATTCCCCACATTCACAAGTTGTGATTAATACACGTCTTGTCAGAGGTGAAGGAAGGGTTTGGCAATCAGATAGATCTGTGCCCGGACCGAGGATTGAACCCCGGACCACCAGCACAGAAGTCTTGACACCTTACCCCTAGACCTCTTTACACTATGGTATAGTCTATAATACATTTCATAGTGTAATCTGGTCCCTTTCAGGGTAAAACTGTACATACATACAGTAGTTTATCACTCTGGTTGTCCGTTTCAATATGGAGGACACCAAAAAGTTTTGTTTGTTGTTTAATAGCCCATGTTAAACGATTTTAATTTAAAATTATTATTAGGACATTTTATTTAGATATATTGCAATGATGAAGTCTAAAACCACGTAATATGATATTGAATAAAGTACTGATTTTTTTTGTCTAACTTCACCAAAGAAAAATACTTACTTCAAATCCATGGATAAATCACGGGAAATGATTCAATTTTAAATCCAAAGAGAAATTTCAAGACTGTAGTAACGATAAAAACATGGGAGCCAGGTCTACTGTCCACATAACTACTAGTAATTAATTATGTTGTAACATCATTATTATAGACAATTTGTTACCCAAATCGGTGTTTGCATGGTCTAACGCCTCACTCTCGTGTTAGACTTGACTGCCAGTACCAGGGATTTAGGGTTTCGAATCTCTTTTCAAGTGTATTGAGGGTGCTTTTTCCCTAAATAATTTCCCACTCTACCAAAAAGTAAATGCGGTTACATTTTATTTAAGCGCTTACCTTCCTCCTTTCTATTGTATTAGTTTAATTAATATGGGTGTATATTCTGAACGGGTACTAAGTCAAGTTGGAGGGGAAAAAAACCTCTATTGCAACGAACTATAAGCTTCTTTATCTAAGTTGTGCAGCAAGTAAAAATGACCTTAACTTGTGTGGGTCGGGGTTGAAGTTGGTTGTGTGATAGTTCCGGGGTTGCGGTGGCTTGGAGGTGTGTTCTGAATGAGATTGAAGACTAGACATAGTCAAGATGGAGGAAAAAGAAACTCTATTGCAACGAACTATAAGCTTCTTTATCTAAGTTGTGCAGCAAGTAAAAATGATCTTAACTTGTGTGGGTTGGGGGTTGAAGTTGGTTGAGTGTGTGATAGTTCCGGGGTTGCGGTGGCTTGGAGGTGTGCTCTGAATGAGATTGAAGACTAGTCGTTTCCTCTCATCTTTTAACCTTTTTACTCCTTGTCAACCTTACAACCCTTCCATCATAATATAGGTTTTGTATTTCTTCCTGCCCTGCCGCTTACAAAAAACGGTAACTTGTAGAATTTTTTTTTCCCCCTACTTGCGCCACGTCTTGATACCAGGGCCGTGGATTTGGAGTCTTACACAATTTTTAGTGAAGTTTGAGTAAGTAAAAAATGTACCAACTCCTACTTACAATTAAAAACTTATATTTACGATATATTGTTATAATTTTTATCTTAATACTTATTTTAATTTTTAGAAGCAATGTTGGTAATTTTGTTTGACAAATTTATTCAAATATTAATTCACACAATGCCAAAGAAGCTTCTCATGAAGTAATTTGTATTGGGAGTATTATACTGCGGTAAGTTTGGTATTACTAATTAACAAAATATATTAGTCATTTATGAAGACGTTAGAGTGGTAGTTGTACAGTAGAAAATTAGAGGAGCCAGAGTCGGAATTGAAGTCTTGGCGTACCGTTTCTACAACCCTGCTTGGCTTGCTACCCACACTCATATTTACACATAAAGGTTATGGTTGAGGAAAGTATAATTTAGAATAAATACATCCACTTTTTCGTGGAGGCAAAGGAGAAAATTATTTACTAAACAAACACCTCAGTATACCATGTTGGTATTAAAACGCCGACTTCCCCCATCATAGGCTAAACAAACCATATGAGACAGGTGCCTTTTGTCCGCGTATCCACTGGCGTGCATAACTATTTCTTTAAACCGCTAATTAAAAGACTAACTGTTTATTCCATAAGATAAAGTTGTAAAATAATAAATTTAATATCAACTAATACGTATTAAAATAATTTTTAATTACCTTGCATTTATCATTGAATTAAAATGCACTTTTGAAATGAATTTTAAAAATATAAAACATTATAGGTAGGGGAAAAAACGTATTTCTTACGCCACGTCTTACTATCCGTTCATGTTCATGCAAATTTAATTACCTCATTTAGTTTAACATCATTAATGTATTTTTTTTAGGAAATGTGCACGAATTTGCGTGTTGGTGTTGTAAGAAACCATTAAGGTATACAAAACACTCCCTCTGCTTGGATTCAAGCCCGGGACTATTCCTCACCAATAAACTAGAATGCAGTCCAATCTTCATAATAAGACACTTTATGTGGAAAAAAATTAGCACAAAGCTGATAATATATTATATATTGTATTTATTTTTTTCAGTGCATCTCACCACCCGTTTGGTTTTTACACATATTAACTAATTACGCTAATTTGTTAAGAATGAGGAAGGTTGAATTTAGAGAATATATGTGCCCACAATTCTGTGGAAGAAGGAATAAAGAAAACCATCTAGGAAAAAAACACTTGTCAGTTTACCTGACCGATATTTGAACCCCGATCTCCCCGTCTAGTCTATTGCGAGAGTGATGCCTTAAACTATACTATTACCGAAACGGTTCTACTAAATTATTAGTATATTCAATGTGTTGATAAAAATATATCGTGAGTTACATGACTTGACGTATGAATTCATGAAAATAGGTCCAGTAACTTTTATATTTATCAGATAAGGTTCTAGCTATGAATATTTGACGGTAGATAGACCTGACTTTTTTTCCACGTGCCCACGTGTCTGAAAACCCAAGGAGTCAAATAAAATGCCAAATCCACCAAACTACCTACAATATAATTCCAAGTTATAGCTAAAGTGAGATTACACTCTCTCCTCTGATTCCACTGAGACCTAATCTCAACTTAAAGTTGTTAATCGGGTTTGAGGATTAACTTGAGAAGATTCCTGACTTAGGCTCAATTTAACTTCTGTAGGAACACCGAAGAAAGAAAAGGACCTTTAAGGAAATACTAATTTCTATTTTTTTTTTGAGGTCAGTACTGTTCACATTTCACTAGACATTCATTTTATCGGTATTTATAATATTCATCAAATATAACCTTAATATATAATGAATTGGCTTATGAATACATGAAATTAGTATAATATAATTATTTGCAATATTCAACGCGCATTTTCTAAACCGACTGATTATAGCAACCCATGAGAAGTTCTATGAGTGAGAGCGAAAGGTCCTACCAATTTCACTGGAAAATATATTTTCACATACTTTCCAGGGTTCTTTCACATACCACAATCGACGTGGGACTGACGGCTTTACTTCCCACCCAAAGGAAGTTGTGCTACAGATTTTAATCGCTCAAGAAAAATTTATAGATTCCAATTGAGTTATAACCCATGAACATCGGGTCACAAGGTGAAAACTTTACCCTAAAGTCACCTTTGTAATTTTCAGCTACCGCTATTACTAGACAGTTTTTAATATACGTTAATTACGTGCACACTCTGTTTAACCAGAAATATATTAGTCTTACCTTAATGTATTACACTGGCACTGTCTTATAACCACAGTGGAACCTTGTAAGATAAATAGAATTCTGGTATGAAGAACAATATATTACAGTTATAAAAGCTTCTAAATCAATTTTAATATATTCATAAGATAAGTTACGTGAAATAAAACTGTCACTTTTGATAGGTATTATTAATACCTATTAATACAATCTAATAGTATAATTGACCCTCTTCAATGTTTCCAGCTAAAAATGTAGGTATTTTCTAAATTGCCTTTTCTACCAGAATACTACTATAGATACCTTTCAGGGTAAATGAAGTGTACAATTTTACACTGATTATTTTGTTAGAGCTATTCTTCTTACTGCCCGTCCGGATTTATTAAAACTGTACACTGGGTGATTTTAAGGTGTTTGTGTAGATAACTCGAAATAAGGGCACTATTTTTTACAGTTTTTACATACAGTTTTTTTGTTGTTGACTAAAAAAACAAAATATTGCTCTGTCTATTAGATTTATAAATTTTAATTTTATTCACATGGTGTTATAAACAATTGTTGAATATCTGCCAAGGAAGTCCTGGAATTTAGTGACAACTTTTTCTCTTCGTTTAAAAAGTTTCTCCGCTATATTAATGAAAGATATTCAACCACTGTTGATATCACCATGTGAAGAAAATTAAACTCTTTGTTTCTACTGGAGCGATATTTTATTTATTTTGACTAAAGAAATGTAAACTGTAAAAAATACTTTCCTTGACTGCCTTGATTTCTCTTTTAGGTTTTTTATCCGGTTCAATTACTGTCTACACGTTTTCATCTTTCACTTATTTGAATTTAAATTAATTAACAGTGCAACTTTGGTTAGCCAAAATACATTTTTTTGTTTTGTTTTTGTTTTGCTAAAGGAAAAAACCGGTCGATGTTTTGTTGATAAAGTGATGGAAGGACATCCCAGAGAGAAAAAAAAAGGTGCAAACTAAGATATAAGATTTGTAGAACATATAATGTATTATATACTGTAAATATTTTACTGTCATAAACGTGTTTTTGAGTGAATGTATATTTTTACTTACATAACTCGAATCTACAAATTATCCGAAATTTTGGCTATCAAAAATTGGGTCCACTTGCTTTATTTCAGATAAAAAATGTTCTATCACATAAAATTACATCCCCAGTACAGCCAGCTATAGGTGGAGGGGAGATAGGGGTTCAAATTCGATTTGGGTGTTCTTAATGATTTTTTCTAAAAGTTTTTTCACTTTCCCTCAAAGCAAATACTGGTATATTTCCATTAAATTAAGCCTTCCTCATCCCTAACACATGGGTGTAATTATTTAATATGTTTATAATCTAAACGTGGAGTGAAACCCACTGAAAAAAGGGTTAATTTATAGAGAAGAGCTGTATCAGTATATAAGCTACAAACGTAATTAAACTAAGACAACACAGACACTACATTAATATTTACCCACAAAGTCAGAATTGTAATAGATCCAAGTAACCAAGGCCGTGGCTAGCCAATAATTTCAGGAGAGGTTTGGTGGGCACATCCCCCCATTGCGGAAGGGTAGGAAAAAAATTCTAAATGATAATTCAGATAGCCTCTAGAACTATTTTTTCTTATGGCAATATAACCCGCTAATTGCCGAATGCTAGGAAAGATTCTGAATATTAAAAACTTCTAGATGCTCTCTGAAGTGTTTTTTATGGTAAAACAACCCCCTAATTTGTACTTGTACCTTAATTTTGGTATTGTTTGAATCATAAATAAAGCCATATTTATCTTGTTCATAAAATTTTAGGGGGGAGTGTTGAACCCCCAAAACCCCCTTCTGACTACGGCCTTGCAAGTAGCCCTCATCCCGGGTCACGTGGTATAAGAAGTGTCTCCCAATAGACTGGATCGCTGGTGATGGGAAGTTTGAGGTTTAGAATCTCGGATCGTTGCATTGGAGGAAAGGTCTTTTTTCCCCTAACCTTTCTAATTTATGTTGTGATTACACATTACAATGTTGTAATAATATTTTCAAAAATTATTTATCAGTCAAATATTCAATAAAATTACACTTGTTGAAATATTTAACTTTGACATGAGAATCAAACCCAGGACTTTTGGCTTAATGGGCGAATGTT
>CABFOW010000639.1:207108-230214 GCA_902141385.1 Timema californicum
ATTAATCACAACTTGTGAATGTGTGGAATGCCAGTCCTTCTCTGTGGTTCGGAGCCCACTTTAAACTGTAGGTCCTCCATTGCATTTCACAATCACCCTACCGCTATACATTAACATTAGTGCGTACAACCCGAACGGGTAGTAAGATGTGCTGCTAATAATAATAATAATAATAATAATAATAATAATAATAATAATAATAGATATGCAGACAGGTTGCACTTGCAATAAGATCTGGAGCATGTGAGTATTTTAAACTTTGACGCTCATTTGGTGATAAGGTTTCCCTCGATACAGAAGACCCAGTCAACCCTCGATATTTGTAATTGATTAACTAATTAAACTATGAGACATATATGTTTGAGTCTGAGATACCTCTTTTGAGTCCAATGACCCTGCGTTGACGTCATGTACGACGGGTATGTATATATACCCCTGGGATCAGCCTGTGTCGTGTATACCCAGGCGTGACGTAAGTGGTGGCTGTCTCTCGAACGGTCGTGACACAACTGGTATAGCTGACAGTATATATATATATATATATATATATATTTTTACAAAGGATGATACGTTTACACGCTTAGACATCTCACGTGAAATTTGAAACAAGATTCTGGGCCACACATAAAACAAGGAGCCTTGCTGGTGCAGGATATGTAGTTTCCGCCCCCCCCCCTCCCGCTCCCCCATTTGAAATTCTAAATTAAATATTTCTAATCTAATCTTCCAAATCATCCTAAACAGATAACAATTCTAAAATATCTTCTTCTATTGTTTTCAAATATATTATTACTATCCTTTTAAAAAATATGTTACATGAACAAATAAAATGATACAAATATGTCCCACCCACTTCGGGGGTCGCGTGGTCTAAGGTGCTGTTCTCGCAGTAAACTAGACTGCTGATGACGGGGAGATTGAGGTTTGAATCTCGGTCGGATGTACTGAGGGTGGTTTTCCAAAATGGTTTTCCACCCTCCCTCCACGTAAATGTGGGTACAATTTCTCTAAATATAACCTTCCCAATTCCTAGAATCATTAGAGTAATGAGTGCATAAGCGTATAAATTGAACATGAATATTTACAAGCAGTTTTAAGAATCTCAACTACTAAATTTAAACCTGACATTAAATAAATCATGAATGATATGATCAAATTCCATCAATCTTATTAAATCATGTTTTATCGGCGAATCACTTAATTATTTTTATATATTGTCTCACTTTATTATATTATTTAGAAAATGTAATTTAAAAATAAATAAATTGCGTTCTACCTGAACATGTTATTTTACTTGGTGACCAATTCTTATATTTAAACTCTCAATGCGGCCCTTAAAAAAATAATTGCACAGCCCTGCTATAGAGTAATAAGTTAATATAATATTTTGATTAAATGGGACCAAATAGTTTATTTTACAAAATTCTGATCAAATTTTATCTCCCTTGAGTAGATAGCTAAACCCTTATAGGCTTATGTTATTTTCCTACGGGTATCAAAATTTTCTTTTGTCCAAAATTTAGGACATTTTTCTTAAATTTTGGTTCTATTTAAAGCATATACTAATTTTGTATATTATTTAAGCTATTTTATAAATATGTTCATTCGAGTTCATTATGTTATAATACAAAGACAATGTAAGTGCCTAAAAAGCACATATTTTTAATAAAATACTTGTAAAACAATTTAAATATAGTATTAAAAAAATATCTTTACAAATAGTCTGTTTATAGGGAAATGTTTCACATATATGTTTAAGTTATCAATGTTTTTCTGATACTTAACATAAAGGGAGTTAATATAGGCCAGAACCATAGTACGGTTACCCAAAAATATTCGTACCTAGCCTGCTTTCATGACCATGTAAGACTAATTCTTTCTTTTCCCTAAGCAACATTAAAATTTGGGTCACTCAATTTAAATAAATTAGTGCCCTAAGTGAATGATGTATTATAACTTTTGACCATGAATATTGGCTACACATTAATACTAGGATCTGACCGAAATGTGGTGTTGGATCAATGATAGTGCAATTTTAAAAAGAAGGCTAATTTAAAAAATGCCAACACCTTGTAAAACTTTAATATTTTGTTTGTATTATTTTATAGATATTGATCTATATAAAATATTACAGCTAAAGATCACATAAATTGAAGTATAAATATACGGAAGTATAGCTAGTAGTTATTATAAATGCTTAGTTAAGCCTTTTCTATGAAAATTGGAGTCTTATAATCGGTTTCAATATAAGAAAGAACATACTCAAGGCTACTGTAAGATATCATACGACTTCGTTAAATTTGATTCATCCGAGTATTATTTGTGGGTGAAGATGATTTTATTTATATTTAAAATTAATTGAATTATTCTTGAAGAGTAGAGGAACAACATTTGACCAGACCTAAACACGATTGAGTAGGTTGATGTAATGCATTATCTTATTTTTTAAATAATTTTCAAACCTAACATTTTAACTATAGTATTTTTTTCGTTAATTTAATACGAACATGTGTAGCTTGTTAAACTCTCTGTTTAACACTTACAATAAAAATACCATAAATATAATTAACACGATTAATACAAATGCTAATATATTTTAATAATGTGTGGCAGATAGCTCACTGTGGGTCTATGTTGCTGGGAAACGCCCAAGCTCTAGGAAAACTTCCCCAGCTGACTATGCCGGGACTATCAGCTAAACATCATCTTACTCACAGGTCTAG
Source organism: Timema californicum (assembly GCA_902141385.1). NCBI lineage: Eukaryota > Metazoa > Arthropoda > Insecta > Phasmatodea > Timematidae > Timema > Timema californicum. The sequence goes on from CABFOW010000639.1 coordinate 209,832, forward strand.
CTTCGAAGAAATGGTAGATATGTTCTTCTGTGATCAACACCATCTACGAGTGCTAGTGGTCATTCAGCGCAATTTCATAACTTAACCCCCATTCCCCCTTGGGTGTCCAGACGCAAACCTTTCTCGAGTTCGTCAGTTCTGTTTGTATATAAACGGCATTCCTCGCTTCTCATTTTGTATTCTATCTTATCAATTCGACGGAGCAGCACATCGGACGTTAATCTACATCAATGAAACAAGTTACCGGTACTGGTGACCCCGATGTGTGAGGCGTTGATCTCTCTTCCTCGATGCAGACTCGTCAGAGACTGAGTATTTGGAAGTTAGAGTCGGCATTGGAGTTTTGGTATTCTTTTGCTACGTCCATATGACATGTTTTTTTTTGTTAGAGAATTGGACTACTTTTCTATGACCTTAAGACATAATGCTAGTCTTGACGTTCTTTTTCTATGTCCATATGATTTAGTTAGTGTGTCAGTATATCTGATTTGTTTTCCTATGCCCATAAGGCATAATTTAGAATGATGAGCTTTATTCTATATGTTCCTGGTCCATACGACTTGATTCAGTATGTCAGTGGTTCCAACTTCTTTTTCTAATGCCCTTAAGACATTGTTTTAGTTACTAGGGAATAGTCTTCCCTCCCTAAACTGTGTGACCTTTTTTAGGACCACTTAATAAGGACATACAGGTTATATATCGCTTTATTCAATGACTTAATTAGGTTAGTGGCAGATAGAAGTCACTACTATTTGTTTTTAGTGTATCTATTTACGGTGCGCAACCCATGAGAGCACTACAAGTTTGTAGTAGTGGCCCGCGGGGATAGTATTTTGTCTCAGGCTCCTTTGGGCGCCGTTTGTATTGAGTAAAACAAATAATGTTTGTACCAGTTATTGTGTGTCCAAGTCAGGGTGGAAGTATAAATATACTATTGAATGTGCAGGCAGTACTTATTAGGAATTGACCAGCCATAGTAATTTAAACCACTTAGATACCTGATAGCTCACCATTTACTATTTGTAATGTGCTAGTTCCTCTTATAGGTTTCTCTAGATTATTATTAGATTTTCGTAACTATCTATGGAGTTAACTCGAGCTAGCTTAGATAACTTCCTTCATAGTAACACTCTAAAATCATGACTTAATATCCTTTATTTTCATTCACTATAGTTTCACTATTATTCATGAATATACCTTTCAGGTCTAAGTCTGGTATTAGCTAGGTTGGATTGTCTTGATGTTTTGTGGCTTAACCTTAAATTAATATTTGTTGCCTAATTTTGACAGCCGCTATGTTGAGGCAGACGCTCCTATCTTAGGAGAATGAACGTTGGTCCTTATTTCTAGAGTTACTAAACTGTATGTCCTATCTTACTTCTGTTAGTTACGTGTCATCAAGTAACTTATTGCTATTCCTGCCTATCAGGAAGTATAAATCTATGATAACTGAATAAAATGATCTATAATAACAATGACCTGTTTGATCTAATACCTATTTAAAACTTATGTAATTCTATTTAACTTGTTTGCATTTAAATAAACTGACGTGTTGAACTAATATATTTCTCTTATGCCTCATCCTTCCAAAACTCTCATTTAATTATTGTTTGTACGAACTCGTCACTTCTTTTATCATATAAGAGAAGCGAAGATTCACATGTAATATGAATAATTGTCATAGTAAACAACTCCTGCCTCCTAATTTTATATTTATCCATTTACGAACTCGTTGCAAAAACAATAGTGAGTAAATCAGGAACCAGAAGAGCAATATTATTTAAACCTCACCTGCTTCAGTGGCCGCATCATCTAAGGCATCACTCTCACAATAGACTAGACTGCTAAGAATGGGGTTCGAAGACTGGTTGAGTGTACTAATCGTGGTTCTCCCTAATTTTTTTTTCAGATCTCCCACCAAGCAAATTTTGTTACACGTCTTCAAAGTTCAACCTTCCTCACCCCTAAAACTTTAGTATAGTTAGTACATATACGTATAACCTAAACAAAAAGTAATAAGTGGTACTAAAAAGCAAAAAATTAAGCTTGTAGTTGTGGCTGACTGTACAAAGGATTACATGAACAAACACCGCCTTTGATATACCTCACATGCTGGTGTTGTAGTTATAGCAGCCGAGTATTTGCATAAATATCAAACGGCAAACACCTTGGAGCTGTGATTTATTGCTTAAACTATATTCAATGCCCTCCCCTTCTTACACTATAATTCGTTAAAATAAAGTTTTGAATAGGAATGTTCAGAAAGTCCACTCTTAATGATTTATAACGCAAAGTGTGTTGCGTCTCTACGCTATAAGTCGACACGAAGTGACATATATTTGAATTTTGGTAAGAAACCAGTTTTGGAAGGATTTATTTAGTTAGTACTAAGGGCCAGTTTCATAGTCAAATTTAGTACGCCTCAAGTACGGCGCTACACTAAGTTCATGACGACACCTACCTAAGCCAGAATGGAATGGGCCAGTTTCCTATGCGAGAACGGCCCATTCCATTCGCGTTTAGGTAGGTGTTGTCTTGTATTTAGTATAGCGCCGGACTTGAGGCGTACTAAATTTGACTTTGAAACTGGCCCTAAATGCCTAATTAATGTAAGGTATTATTTTAGTAGGCTAACATATTTTAAAGAACAGACTTCCTGCTACCGTTATAAGGCTTTTCATCCTATAAAACTACTATTGTACAGTGGGATTATGGTTCGTATTAAGACCTTCCAAAACGGGCTTCCTAACAAAATCAGAGTACACTAGAATTAGGTTTTTTTTTGTTATCAGCATTTTACTATGTTACTAGTGCTATCTTTTAGGTATCGATATTAATATCTATCAAAAGTGACAAATGTAGTTCACCTGACTTGACGTATGAAATTGGTTCTAGTTAAAAGATTCTTTCTTTCTGAATCGGGCTGTGGCTCTCTGTATTGGGTGTGTTGCGTAGCATTGCTTTCGTCCAGTCCGCCATAAATAGCTCTATGGATTAACAATCTTTTCATTGTTTTGTCATCTTCTTCGTACTTGTTGACGCTTCCTAGCTGACGCTCAACTCGGGGGATGTGGACACGCAACGCAACGCTCCGCATGACTTCCAACCACACAACGTGACGCTCCGCATGACTCTCAACCACACAACACAACGCTCCGCATGACTCTCAACCACGCAACGCGACGCTCCGCATGACTCCTTCCAAGCACGCAACGCAGCGCTCGGCATGACTCCCAAGCACGCAGCGCGGTGATCCGCATGTTTACCAAACACGCAACGCGGTGATCCGCATGGCACCCAGCCACGCATCGCGACGTGGCGCTCCGCATGGCTCCCAGCTCCATTGTATGCAACGCACTTGGTTTGAGAGTTCTTTCACAGCAATGTAATTTGAAACGCTCGAAATAAGAATATCTTTTACAGTTGGCATTTCATATATCTATGTTTTTTCCCCACCACGATAACCGTCAAATGCGAGGACTAAGGACCAAGGTTTAAGAACGTTTGTTATGTATTGTACTTGGCTGCGGCTGTTCAAAAGGTATTTAGTTTCAATAGCTCATCTTGAGTAATTTGAATTTATAATTCCAAGCTAATGCTAGAGTGCCTAGTGTGTCTAATTTTAACATATATACGGATATTTTCGCCTAGAGCCTCATGAACATACACGAATTAAAAATATTATTGAATATATTATTAAGTTTTTTTATGTCTTAACTCTGAGGTGTCCTGTTCACAGAATTAGTAGTTTTGAAAAATAGCCCTGTATATACTTGGTATGCTTCTCCCACCATTTTACAACTCACACAATGATGTGGACTATTTATAGGGAAGGTCAGACCTTACCGCCGAAATGAGTAATACTAATTTAAAAAAAAATCTCGGTTGAACACTAGACTTGTTTAAAGTTTTGTCGAATTTTTTTAATATAGAGTCAAAATTTGCAATCCTTTTATTAGATTCAGAAACAATAAGTTTCTACTTTAACGTTCTGGTTTTGTAAAACAATTTGTTTCTCCTGGCTAAGGTACTCTACATAGATTGCTATTGAGGTGTACTGGTTAAATGCTTGTTTTAGTATTTGGTGAAAATAATTACTTTTGCAGATATGGCTGACACTAGAGATCGGAATAGTTTTTATGTGGATTGTCCTAATGTGTATTAAAGGGTTGCGGAGCTATAATCAAAAATTGGAGATACCTGCTTATGTACACTACCCTCCCAATAATTCTACAGGAAAAAAAGAGAAGCGCCATTTTGTTTGTAATGTTAAAGTAAACTGAGCTAAAATGCGAATATTTGGAGAAAAACTTTTTTATCTTTTCACATTTACCCTTAATTTTATGGTTTGGTATCTAATTTAAAAAAAAAAACCTAGGAAGAATCTTATTTAAACCCTTAGATACTGAGTTTTATCCCGACTAGTAAAATGGTTTCTCCTGTAGGCTGAGATACAGACACACGACTTCTCGAAAACAACTTTTTATGGTTCAGAGGATTATGAAACGTTTGACTTCCATTAATATATCGAATTCGATTCTTTTTTATGATCACAATACTTTTCTATCAGAGAGATTATTAGAAAATAATAAAAGTATTTCTAGTTTTGGTTTTACTTAAGGATTCTTTGAAATTTGTTGAAAATTTGTGCCCCACATAAACACTATACATATATATATATATATTTTTTTTGCCTTTTCTGACACATTAATAGAAAACATCTAATAGAGATGAAGTTGATTAATCGCTGGATATTTTTCTCTCTCCCACATGCGGTTGTATTATTATAAGCACATGACTTTTACGAAAAATATGTGGAAAGAGGAGTTGTAATGAGAGTTGAAACATGTATAAGGATAAAAGGAGCTGTGCTAAGACGAATAGTGGGAAGACGGAGTGGTTCCAATAAAAAAATGGAGTGAAGCAGTGGAGTGCCCTCTTACCATTACTATTTGTAGTGGTAATGGAAATGGTCATGGTCATGGTCATGGTCATGAATAAAGTGACAGGAAAACTCGAGGAGGAAAGAATGAAAACCGTTATATTTGCTGATGACTTAACATAATGGGGAGGAGAATGAAGAGAAAGTACAGGAACAACAATACAACTCGAATGAAGAAGTGAAGAGGAACGTGGAATGGAATCTAGCATGGTGAAGTGTGTGAAGTGATTGTAATGACAATGAAGAGGGTAAGCTACAAGATTGGGCGGATTAGAGCTGAGAAACGTAAACTATCTTGGAAGCGTGATTGAGGTAAAAGGTGGAAGTAGAAAGGATCTAATTAAAAGAGGACAGTAGAAAGAGTTGTTCTATAGGTGTGTAAGAGACCTACTATGGAGTCGAGAAGTGCCTTTTTAAGTGTAGGAGTTTGTTGTACATGGAGTATTTTGTACCCATTGTCACATATGCAACAGAAACATGGGTATTGAGCGTGAGAGAAAAAAGAAAAGTGGAGGACACGGGAATTAAGATTGTAAATAACATGTTAGCGGTAATTGGCGAAATAGGATAAGGAATGTGACTACCCGGGAAAGAGCAAGACTGAGATGATATGGGCATGTATTGAGAAAATGATGGAATTAAAGTGTGTAGGGAAAAAACCTCAAGGGGGGGCAAGAAAAAGATGGAAAAAAAAAACCTCAGGAGAATCTTATTTAAACCCTTAGATACTGAGTTTTATCCCGACTAGTAAAATGGTTTCTCCTCTAGGCTTAGATACAGACACACGACTTCTCGAAATCAACTTTGTATGGTTCAGAGGATTATGAAACGTTTGACTTCCATTAACATATCGAATTCGATTCTTTTTTATGATCACAATACTTTTCTATCAGAGAGATCATTAGAAAATAATAAAAGTATTTCTAGTTTTGGTTTTACTTAAAAGAATCTTTGAAATTTGTTGAAAATTTGCGCCCCACATAAACACAAAAGATATATATATATATATATTTTTGCATTTTTTGACACAATAATAGAAAACATCTAATAGAGTGGAAGTTGATTAATCGCTGGATATTTTTCTCTCTCCCACATGCGGTTGTATTATTATAAGCACGTGACTTGTACGAACAATATGTGGAAAGAGGAGTTGTAATGAGAGTTAAAAGCATGTATGAGGATAAAAGGAGTTGTGCTAAGACGGATAGTGGGAAGACGGAATGGTTCCAATAAACAAATGGAGTGAAGCAGTGGAGTGCCCTCTCACCATTACTATTTGTAGTGTTAATGGAAATGGTCATGGTCATGGTCATGGTCATGGTCACGAATAAAGTGACAGGAAAACTCGGGGAGGAAAGAATGAAAACCGTTATATTTGCTGATGACTTAACATAATGGGGGGAGAATGAAGAGCAAGTACAGGAACAACAATAGAAATGGAATGAGGAAGTGAAAGAACGTGGAATGGAATCTAGCATGGTGAAGTGTGTGAAGTGATTGTAATGACAATGAAGAGGGTAAGGCCTAGTAAAGCAATAAAATTGGGTGGATTAGAGCTGAGAAACGTAAACTATCTTGGAAGCGTGATTGAGGTAAAAGGTGGAAGTAGAAAGGATCTAATCAAAAGAGGAGAGTAGAAAGAGTTGTTCTATAGGTGTGTAAGAGACCTACTATGGAGTCGATAAGTGCCTTTTTAAGTGTAGGAGTGTGTTGTACAGGGAGTATTTTGTACCCATTGTCACATATGCAACATAAACATGGGCATTGAGCGTGAGAGAAAATAGAAAAGTGGAGGATACGGGAATTAAGATTGTAAAGAACATGTTAGCTGTCATTGGGATAAATAGGATAAGGAATGAGACTACCCGGGAAAGAGCAAGACTGCGATGATATGGGCATGTATTGAGAAAATGATGGAATTAAAGTGTGTAGGGAAAAAACCTCAAGGGGGGGCAAGAAAAAGATGGGAGGAGCCGACAACAGAGTGTGTGCAAGGGAGAGGAGAAGAATTGAAGCAATTAAAGTAGGAAGAATGATGGAAGATAGAGGAAGATGGAGGCATTTTACTAAACTGACTCGGCCAATGGCTTGAAATAGTTGATGATGATATAGAACATATTATTAGTCTAAATGTTTGATTTTCAATAATATCTCTAATTATTGGATTTAATTTAGTTAGAGCTTTATTAGGATGGGAGGGTTTGGGTTTAGTTAAATATTATTTTGTTATTTATTAACAGAATGTAAAATTTTATAATCCTATTTTATTGCCTGCCTTATCATGTCGTATCGGTGATGTAGTTTTATTAATATATATTGCAAGAATATTAAATTTAGAAGATTGAATTTTATATTTGAGTTAATATGAAAAATTCTGATGAAATAATAATATTTATAGCAATATTAGCTGGTATAACAATAAAAAAAGGTTCAATTAACTTTTTCTTAACTTCCTGTTGCAGTAGCTAATCCTATTTCAGAATATGATTTAGATAAGTCTTTTACATTAGTAACTGCTGGCGTTTCTTTATTAATTCGATTTAATTCATCTTAAGTTATAAGAAATCTTGTTAAAAAACCCAATGGAATTGAGTCGTTTTTAACTTTACCTCTCACCTATTTTCCCCGACATAATTTTGTGATAGAAGGTCGTTGGGACACTGTAACCGGAGTTAGGCAGGGTTTGGAGGCCCGATAGCAGCCATTTTGACTCTCTAATTGAGTTACAACAGTTTTGAGCCCCTTTAACAGCCCTATCCGCCCCCTCTCCACCAACCCCCCTCCATCGCCCCCTGCCCCCAACTCTGTACCTACTCAAGAAGAAGAGGAGCTCAACTTCTCTGAACAAAGTGGGTCTGACCGACCCTTGTAAGGCGTGATCAGAACATACAGGGTCAATAAAAACTGAGTGTTGGCTTAAAGAGGCGAGTCGTTGTACACCTACTTTCAAGAGGAAATCATCCCATTCCCTCCGGCTTTAAACGGGGATTTGGAGGCTATCTCTGGGAGTAGTAAACATTACTTGAATAACTTAAGGCGGGAGTGTATGGCACGCGAGTTAATATAAGAATTTTTGCTGTTTTTATAAACAAAACCTTTAATAAAAAAGAAATATTCAAAGATTATCTTGTATTATTATTATTATTAATAATAATAATAATAACACCGTGGCTTACCACCCGTTCGGGCTATACGCACTCACGCTAATGTGTAATGGTAGGGCGAATGTGAAATGAAAATGGAGGACCTACAGTTTAAAGTGGAATCCGAACCACGGTGGAGGCCTGGCATTCCACACATTCACAAGTTGTGATTAATACACGTCTTTTCAGAGGTGAAGGAAGGGTTTGGTGATCCAATAAATCTGTGTTGGGACCGAGGATTGAACCCCGGAGCCCCAGCACAGAAGTCCGACACCCTAACCCTAGACAGCAAGGTCACCTACTCTTGCAATAGATTAGACTGACAATGACTGGGAGATCAAGGTTCTAATCTCACTCGGGTGTACAAAGATTTCAAAAATGTTTTTCCACTTTCCCTACATGCAAATGCGGATACACTTTATATTATCACCTCCCTAATTCCTAAAACTATAAGAATAACTAGTACATAAGCGTATATCCTGAACGTATAGTAAGACGCGGTGCTAAACATATTAAAATAAAAAATAAAGAATCGGTCGAAATTACAAAAAGTAGAAAATTAAATGAACGTATCTACTACATCGATAATTGATTTATGTTGTCCAAAAAATATTATTGTTATAAAATCTGCAAAAATACTGAACTTAACTTTAGTTAACGCTCACCCCACCTTAATTATGTTTGCTTAAGGTAAGTTAGTTTATACGTCATGTTGTAACGTGGACCTATGCATATAGTTAGTGTATTTTAAGTAAAACGTGTACAATAAGTGTCCCAAAATTAAAGTAGAAACAGAGAAAATTAATTTGTATAATGTACAGTAGTATCTGGTTAATTCGACATTGGTTATTTCACACACACCACGATTCCAAATGAAATTGTTATCTGAATCAACGGACGGTAAAAAAACATATTTATTTTGAATATTAAAAGGAACTATTTCGATGGTTCGAAGCCTATTAATTGTTAATTTTTTCGAGTTTGTACTCATTTCAAGCCTAATCTAGCGATTTTTATTAAATCGCACTTGTATTCCAACAATGTCTTATAAAGTTTGGTATTGACACAAAGTAAAGTATATAGCGGATAATTCTGCACTGGTGTCGTGCGGGTTACATAGAATAGGGGATGTGTGGGCGCGGCTTTCTTCGCTTCTGTGTGACGATTTGATCACGTAACAAACGCCCTGATTTAAATTATTAAATTTTCGTTTTAATATCAATATATATATATTTTTTCATGCATATATAAATAAAACACCACGTTTTACTACCCATTCGGGCTATACGCCGAGTAAAATTAATAAAAATCCTGTCCAGAGCACATTTAAAAATTGTTCAGCTATCTCCCGAAGCACCATTAAAAACGGGATTAGTGTGAGAGACTTTTGGATTGTAATGGTGATATTTATTAGGCACAGCCGGTCATAATCATGAAGGTCTGAAACTAAAATATTTAGCTAGTGTCCATTCCAAGGGACCGCTGCTCATTCCATCATTCCAAGGGGCTTGTGACAATTCAGAGTGAACTGTGTCAATTCAGATTGGTTTGTATCAATTCAGAGTGATGGTTTTTTTTAAGCTTATACCAAACTGCTTGCTATCTTATGACATTTAAAGCCAAAATAATAATAATAATAATAATAATAATAATAATAATAATAGTAACCAGCGACAACATTACACAGCAAGCCAGTTGGATATTTATCCTTTTCAAATAATGAATTTGTAAACTATTTCTTAAAATCGAAATTAGGATCAATTGGGGAAAATTCTAGTTGTTGATGCCATAATTAATATTATAAATATAAAATTTTTTCACTACTTGTTTTAAAACCTGTCTGAGTTATACGCAATTCATTTCACTAGTGGATTAGGAAGGTTAAATTGAGAAGAAATACACCTTTATTTGCATGTAAGTAAAGCGGCGAACCCTTTGGGTAAAATAAACCCAAGTACAAACACCCACCCTTCGGCTCTCAGGGAATCAAATCACTTTCAAATTAGATTAGATAATCTCGACAATTATTTCACGTGTCCACCAACTAAAAATATATAATCCAAAACAAAACTAATATATAGAACATTTTTAATATGAAGCTTAAGTGATATTAAAAAAATAATCAAAATACCTTAAATACGAATAAACCGTATTTATGAGTATCTAGGCATCTGGTACACAATAAATTAATAACTTCAAAATATTCTACATATAAAAACACACATTTATATATAATATATAAAATACACCTACACAATATATACAAAAAACCTATTTGAGAGGTGGGGTAGTGGGATTATTTGGCGCTTAATGTAGAAAGAAATTTTTGAATGTGTATTAGTGTATCTTAATGATATCCTTTGTAAAACCAATTTTCCGAGTACATTTTGTAAATTGGTAAAATTATATTATTATTATTATTAGCACCGCGTCTTACTACCTGTTTGGGCTATACGCACTTACGCTAATGTGTAATGGTAGAATGATTGTGAAATGAGATGGAGGACCTACAGTTTAACGTGGAATCCGAACCACGGCGGAGGCCTGGCATTCCCCAGATTCACAAGATGTCTTGTCAGAGGTGAAGAAAGGGTTTGGTAATCAGATAATTCTGTACCGGGACCGAGGATTGAACCCCGGCCGCCAGCACAGAAGTCTGACGCCTTACCCCTAGACCGCCAGGTCACCCAAAAAATTATATTAACTTAGCGTCAAAACTCAACGTCATCCATCTTTTAATGACCCTTATCAGTCGTTGTGAGTTACATTTCATTGAATGAAAAGTATAATTTCATTATTAAAAAATTGTAAATAAATAGCATTTTACGTTTGAAAATATTTTTAAAAATCTACTCAAAATATAAAAAAATTATGGCTCGATTTCAAATTCTCAAATTTTTAATATTTTTCTTTGGTCAAAAATTGACTGTCATAATGAAAGGCCAGAGCAAGCACATATTTTACTTCTTCTTTGATGGATGGAAGTATTTTTTATGAACTGGAAAGTTTGATATGTTATATGGATATAAAGAAAAATATAATATTAATGCAGTTTGTACTATTTTTGTGACCATTTCAGGCAAAGAACAAAGTCGTCCACTACTAAGTAAACACGTATATAGTTTATATTTAGTTAATTCTCATTAGACTTGACCTAATTTACAACTATTCGCATATTTAAGACTACGTAATCAATTTAGTTTTATTTCGCGTACGTATGTACAGTAAAATTAAAAATTCTACAAATAACTTTAAACTAATGGTCTAATGGTCAAAATTCCTGGCAACACATCCAGAGAAACCGGGTTTGATCACAGGTGCTTCCAAAACTTATCTGTAAAACTGTGGGTCCAGAATGGAGTCAAACTCGGATTCTAGAAGACAAAATAAGGATCTACTTGAATAAAGAAGTAGGAGTTCCAGTTTAAATCTGATCATAACGTCCGGAGGGATTGTTGTGCTGACCTTATGACGCCCTCTATCTGTAAATGTTGGAACCAAAAATTGTTAATGGTGGTGGACACTCGGTTTGTATAACTCGTTCGCGGGATCGCACACAATGTACACTTTGTTGAACTCTATGGTCTCGGGGTAAAGTGCACGCCTCAGGACCCGATATTCATGGGTTCCAACCCAGTCAAGGTTGATGGATTGCCCTTAATCGATACAAATCCGTGGCATCACTACCTTCGGAGGGAAGTAAAGCCGTCTGTCCCATGTCAATTGCAGCCTCTAAAAGAACCCGGGAAAGTCTGTGAAAATACCTTTACACGAAAAATTGGTAGGTCCTTTCGCTCTCACTCATAAAAATTCAGTATGGAAAGCAAGGGGGAACCACCACCCTTTCTGAACTCCCCTATCACATTGGATTTCTACCAGATGGTGCAAGAACACTAACCAGCTGAAAGGCTGAGTGGATGCCCAGCGTTGAGTGGATAGAAATGGCATCAAACCAACTTTCGGGTTGTTGAAGTTGTAATAAATTAAAAACACCTATTGATATATTATTTTGATGTCCATATTAGTCTTGAACATTGATTTTCTCCAGGCCAACTGCACAGTATTTATGTTCAACTAGATGTAAATTCGCTCAGTCCTAATTTGTATATGCTTAAATATCATATTCTCAAATACATCACTATATTTTGTAGTGTCTAAATAACTTTAAAGTTAAATTCATATCAGATTCTAATTTAAAGTTACGAAAACATAAGATTAATAGCCTATATAAAGATTTATTCACTAGGTAATTTCTTTATTTGCTTCACATGCTACTAGTCCCGTTTTCAGAGAAAGAACCTTATCTCATAGCTAGATAAGTTAATTAATGTGATGTACAGCTGTTAATTATGATAGATTTATCAATATATATATAAAATAATAACAATAACACAGTAAAAATGTAACAACTTTGACATCCACCTCGATGGCGTAGTTGGCTAACGCGCTAGTCTTGTTGAGCTGCTCGACTGCTGAGGACGGGGAGATCGAGGATTGAATCTCTGTCGGGTGAACTGGGTGTGGTTTTTTCCTAAATGAGTTTCCACTCTCCCTTCACGCAAATGTGGGTTCACTTCCTCTAATTCATCATTCCCAATTCCTAATCCATTAGCATAATTAGTACTTAAAGCGTATAACCTGAACGGGTAGTAAGACGTGGTGCTAAATAATAATAGTAATAATAATATACAACTTTGACTGCAAAGTTTTATGTTTGTATTTTCTTAAAATTTCTAACTAAAACGGTCTAGAGGTAAGGTGTCAGACTTCTATGCTGGCGGCCGGGGTTCAATCCTCGGTCCCGGCACAGATTTATCTGATTACCAAACCCTTCCTTCACCTCTGACAAGACATCTTGTGAATGTGGGGAATGCCAGGCCTCCACCGTGGTTCGGATTCCACGTTAAACTGTAGGTCCTCCATTTCATCTCACAATCACCCTACCATTACACATTAGCGTAAGTGCGTATAACCCGAACGGGTAGTAAGACGCGTTGCTAATAATAATAATAATAATAATAATAATAATAATAATCTAACTAAAAAAATCTTAATATACTCATATGGGTAGCTATCATTTTATGCCAATGGGATAAGGTTGTATAAGTAACGCATTTCCTTGAATATAAAACGGGGAAAACCATTTAATATGGATATATCATGCAAGTACATACACACATAGAATTCTAAACCTAACATCCCACCTCCCCTCACCGGAAAATCATATAGGCCTGATATGAGAAAGATGCCACATAATCGAAAAGTACAGAATATTTTATTTTTAATATTTTTGTTACTTTTGATGTGGCTATAAATAATAATATTATTTAGCACCGCGTCTTACTACCCGTTCGGGTCATACGCTTTAAGTACTAATTATGCTAATGGATTAGGAATTGGGAATGATGAATTAGAGGAAGTGAACCCGCATTCACGTGGAGGGAGAGTGGAAAACCATTTAGGAAAAACCACCCCCAGTCCACCCGACCGATATTCGAGCCTCAATCTCCCCGTCCTCAGCAGTCGAGCTCAACACGACAAGCGCGTTAGCCAACTACGCCACCGAGGTGGGTGGGATGTGGCTATAATTTTTGTGAGATGCAATCTTCTTTTTATCACCTGTTCAGGTTATACGCATATATAACTATCTTAATAGGGTAGGGATTAGGAAAGAAGCATTTTATAGGTAATCTATACTCGTATTTGCTTGGAAGGAGTTTGGGAAACTATCTAGGAAAAACAACCTTTAGTAGACCCAACAAGGATTCGAACCCCGATCTCCTGGTTATCACCAGGCCAGTCTAACACGAGACCTTTCAGCCAATGAAGCAAGTGCAATCTTTGTTGTGGGGCTTTTACTTCACTTGTATTCCTATTGACGAACATTTTGTTGGAGATGTTTGTTTCTTGCGTTCTCTTGTATTTCCATTAGTTCGTCTCCCCTCCACTAAGAGCGCTCATTGCCACTGCTGTCAGTGCCATCACGGATAAAGGAGAGTTCCCTCATCCAGGAAACCGATACACTACTGATTTTTTTTAAACACATTTGAGAAAAATTAATCAAGTTTCACAAATTATCCCATTCACTTTATTGATAAAGCATTACGCACCTATGATTTTTGTTTAGAAGAACAGTTAAGAAAATTCAAACATTTTTTTTGCCACCAACATTGGTAACATTTATTTTATAAGTATCTATAATATCTATAAGAAGTTATAGCTGCAGAGAACATGACTTTATATAAGAATATATTAAAATTGTCTTAATAACGGGAGATTTTTTCAACACGCCGTCTTAATACCTGTTAAGGTTATACCCACGTGTAACAATTACGCTCATGAGCTAGGGATGAAGAACGTTGCATTTTGAGGATATGTATCCGCATTTACGTGGAGGTGGGATAGAAAACAGTTTAGGGGAAACCACCCTCAGTACACCCGACTGGAATTCGAACCCTGATACCCCCGTCATCGGCATTTTAGTATATTACGAGAGTGACGCCTTAGACCATTCAACCATTAATGCGTATATCAGCGAATTTAGCTATCCAGTCACCCATTATTCTGAATGACTGGAATGCTGATGACGGGATACTTGGGGTTTGAATCCCGGTCCGGTGTAGCTACTGAGGGTGTATTTTGCTAAATGTTTTTTCACTCTTTCTCTCTTACAACGCAAATACCAGTACATTACCTCTAAATTGAACCTATCTAATCCTTAACACAAGTAGTTTATATGTTGTATATGTATGGTACAACCGAGTGACAAAAACAAACACTTCATAGTCTAATGGAACAGTGGAAGTTTTATTTAACACATCTTACAACCCTTTTAGGTTATCTACATTTATTATTATTATTATTATCACCGCGTTTTACTACCCGTTCGGGCTATACGCACTTACGCTAATGTGTAATGGTAGGGTGATTGTGAGATGAAATGGAGGACCTACAGTTTAACGTGGGATCCGAACCCCGGTGGAGGCCTGGCATTCCCACACATTCACAAGATGTCTTGTCGGAGGTGAAGGAAGGGCTTGGGAATCAGATAAATCTGTGCCGGGACCGATGATTGAACCCTATACCCCCAGCACAACAGTCCGACACCTTACCCCTAGACCACCAGGTCACCATTTATCCACATTTAAACTTTGCTAGTGAAGAGTGTATGAAGAAGGTAGGACTTTAGATAAAGTGTACTCAAATTTGTATAAGAGGGAAAGTAAGAAAACATTCAGAAAAAACCTCAGCTTGTTATAATCATCCAGGATTAGAACCCTTACCTAACAGTAAACGGTAGACTAGACAAGATTTACGGGTACATCCGCTTGACCATTGGTGATGGTTTGAATCCAAACGTTCGTCTTCAAAAAATCATAAAAGATCAAATAAAAGTACATATTAATATTTTGTCAATTCGACTTTATTTCGACGTATATCTTGTATAGTTTTTCTACAGACTGAGTGTATTTTAGAAATAAGATGAGTGACATAAAAGATAAACTAATAAATAATAGTATTTCTAGGTACTCCGTGATCTGGGACAAGAGGCAAAGACATTTTTCCGCTGCTCATCATTTTCATCACTACTGCTGTCAATTTTTTTCTTCTTTTTCTTCTTTTTAGTTCACATTTTAAGATGAAGAATAAAATCTTTATATTACATTTTCTTAAATAGAAATGTAGAGAGGAGCTTAAGAAACAATACAGTATGAATGTTTTTTTCTAACCGGGTACCTAGTGCGATAATCGATCTGCTTGGTTTGCATAGGCTGTTATATGAATGATGTGTGAAGATGGGAGTGATGAGCGATGTGCTTGCCCCTTGGCATGCACCTACCTTTAGGGTCAGTATATATAAAACTTTTTATATCAAAATAAATCAACTCTCCAGTGTAAAAATTGGCCCAGTTTCATAGCCAGACTAAGTATGCCTCAAGTGCGCCAATAAAGACTACTAACTTATATACAAGATGACACTTACTTAGGCCAGAATGTAACGGGCAAGTTTCATATGTGAAACCCTTCTCGGTGGCGATGTTGGCTAAAGCGCTTGTCATGTTGAGCTCGACTGCTGAGGACGGGGAGATCGAAGTTCGATTCTCGGTCGGGTGAACTGAGGGCGGTTTTTCCTAAACGGTTTTCCACTCGTCCTCCACGCAAATGCGGGTTCACTTCCTCTAATTCAACCTTCCCAATTCCTAATCCATTAGGGTAATTAGTACTTAACGCGTAATAACCCGAATAGGTAGTAAGACGCGGTGCTAAATATTATTATTATTCATATGTGAAACTGACCCATTCCATTCTGGCCTAGGTAAGTGTCATATTGTAATTAGTATAGCACCTCTCTTGAGGCATATTAAGTCTGGCTATGAAACTGGTCCATAGAGTTTAATTTTCTTCGCATGGTGATATAAACAGTTCTTGAATACAATATGTAAAGTGTGTCATGGAATTTAATGACAACATTTCTCTTCATTAAAAATGTTTCTCATTAAATTCGACTGTTGATATCACAATCGGAAAAAAATTAAATTGATGTTTCTACTGGATAAATATTTTATTTTGGCAAAAAATAAAATAAAATGTTTTGCTATAAACTGCAAAAACACTGACTCTTTCTCGCGTTCCCTACACTCTAACCATAACCGGTTCCCATCAATCCCCTGTCATATGAATCGAACTTCAAAGTGACGCTTCCTAAATTCTTTCATCCGCATTTGAAGCTTTTTTTTGGGGAGCTTTGCTCCTCTCCAATACTACCCCCCACCCCCATCCCTCTCACTAAGGCAGAGCTGGGCAAACACTTTTNATCCCTCTCACTAAGGCAGAGCTGGGCAAACACTTTTCAACGACAGCTTGTCCGGCGCGTCCTTCCTTATCTTCTAAGACGAACAGTTTGATCCGCGGTTCGGACGGAGCCTCTGACGAAAATATCTGACGCGTGACATTTTATCTCTGAGACACGATAACGACTGAGCAAGCGCACCTCTGGAATGGGAATAGGAACAGTTTCTTCTTCTCGTACATCTAGGTGAAGAAATACTCAAGAGGGGATAAATGCACTTATTTTTCAACCGGTATAATGGAATTTTATAGTACAAGCGTATCTAATCGAGCTTCGGCCCTTTTATGTAACAAAACGTCTAGCAAGAACACAATTTGTTTCAACTCGTGATGGGTAGGTTTTAAAATTTTTATTGGTCTACGATGCTCGGTTCTATTACTCTATTCTACTCTATTAAATATCGGTTAATTCCTGATAATGGTATAGTGATCCCAGTGGCAGCTGGTGACCAAAATGATTGGTGGGGTACAGACACCGAACTTTTTAAATTTGACACTTTTTGTATTATTACTCTTTAGTTAAGTCTGAAAGTATATTGAACAAAATGTTTTTCGCATAATTAATGTTGTTATTAACAAAATCACACCAACAATGACTAGAAACTTAACAACAGCCATTTAAATAAGACAGGTTTGCACAAAAATCAATTTTGTGAAAACTAAAATATAATTACACGCTAATTTTTTTCTAGCACCACGTCTTACTACCCAACGTTTATGTACAAATTACGCTAATGGTATTAGGGATTAGGAAGGTTATATTTAGAGGTGGTGTACTTGCAATTGCGTGAAGGGGGAGTGAAACACCATTTTGGAAAAACCACTATCAGTACACCCGATGAGATTCGGACCTTGATCTCCCCATCATTGGCATTATGGACTATTGTGAGAGTAATCGCCTTAGATCATGTGGCCACCGAAGTGAATATAGTGTTTTTTTAATGTGTACCCCAAAAAAACAACTCTACTTTCTAAAATACCCTCTCTATGAAAATTGTACTTTACATTTCAATGTAACAACTATAGCTATAAAATAAACATTTTATATTAAGTTTCTTTAAAAATTATTAAAATTTATTTTCTCCTTAACAAAATTCTTTAAAAATGTTTTCTAAACTCATTTACTTCATCTTTCATTTCACGACTTTCTGCCCAAAGGCCACAATTGTTCACACAAATTAATATAATACCATATATTTCACCTTTATTTTAAACGGAACATATACCAAAATTTATCATCCTCTTAAATAGTGGGCATAAATGAGCAAACATTTAGTACTATATATTAAATGTTCGATGGGCCTACTTATATTTTTTTTGCACCATCATATTGCCATAGTTTTGGACTCTACAATTATTTACACTGATAGAAAAAATACGATGAGGGTAGTAGAAGTTAGAGGAAATGTATCCACCCATTTTTTGAATTTAAGGAAACCAATTACTTATGCGGTTACTTCACTTATAAAATTACTCTATGTGAGGATGTATAAAGGGAGTTTGGACCACCCTGAAATTTGTTGAACTTCCCTTCAAGTAGGGTCCACATATATATTTACAAACTTAATGATATAGTTTTTTACTTTAATACAGTTTATAATTTCATAATTATGTCAACAACCAAATACTGATTGAAAGTAAGGTTATATCTTTTTTTTCTTATTCTCATTTTATATACTTTTCTTTTATGGCAACGACCTTTTTCGGTGATTTTTCACAATCTTCGAGTCTTATTTGTATTAAAGATGATTGAGTTTACTTCATACCATTAGAAAGTTTGTGAAATTTTACGGTTTAAAATATCATATACTGCCCTTTTCCCACAAATTATTTCAACACTTCTACTTACTCAAAATATTAATTTGTAATTATTTAACGTTTGTAATCATAAACAAAATTTAAACAACATTGCTTGTTAATACAAGGTTGTGTTTAGGAAATGGAAATAAGTGGTAAAATAGTAATGGGATGTTTCTAGACAAATATCAGTGTTAGTTATAAAAAAAAACTCTCATTATGTATTATTTCTTCGAAGATAATAAGAAAAAATAGATTTTGAGTAAACTGCCCTTAGGTATTCTTTCCTCATAAAAACAAACACATAATCTTATCATAATAATCACGCTCTATATATAAAATTTAAACAACAATGTTAAAATATACTTAAAAAATTTGAATTTTAAAAAGTAAATTTTTGGCTAACTATCCCATAATTATTTTTTATTTTAAAAATATAAACGGATTCTTAAGTCAACTACCAAAAAATTGAAATGTTCTATATATTGTCGTAAGTAAGCTAACCTTAGGTTAATTTTATTTTAAATAAATAAATATACATTATTGATATTGTAAAATAGCTCTCTGATACCAATATAAACTAAAGAGTAAAATCAATTTTTTTCAAATATTCTAATAAAAATAAACACCATCATCAGTAAACTACCCTTAGAAGAGTTTTTACCAATACATTTATATATTATTTGCCATACCACACAATTTCCAAATTATTCATTTTTAACAAATTCGTTATAGCTATTTTCTAAAATTAAAATTTTCAAAAAATTCCCATCAGTAAACTACCATTAACTAAAATTTTCACAAAAACTAATTCTGCGGTGCTATCTGTCATGTCAATATAACCCTAGATGCATTTTAAACAAAATCGTTTGATAATCAAATAGCCGAAGCTATTATTTATGCTTTTTAGTGAGGAAATTCCCCATCTAGATATCATATTCTTAAAATTAAAAAATGACACCTGTACACGGGAATCCAGCCCGGTACCTTTGGTATTAGCGTACTAAGCCAAAAAGGTCCTTGGTGCGATCCCCGTGTCCAGGTGTCATTTTTCAATTTTCAGAATATAAAATCGTTTGAGCCATTATCAAAATTTTTTGGAAGTAAAACGATAATGTATCAGTAAACTACACTTTATTAAAGGGTAGGGCGAATTTTTGTTGTTGTTGTTGTGATAAAGCAGTATGAAATTTAAATATTAAGTTTGAGAAAAAGCTATCAACTGTTTTGGATTCGTGGCCAGGGACAGACAGACTGAATTGTAAAATCCTTTTTTTGTGTGTGTTAATTTTCACATAAAAGGTAAAGATTCGCCATAATCTCGAGATTGATTTTTTTACGATCGCAATACTTTCTCTTGGTATGAAGACGTAAAAAATAAGTCAAATCTTAAAAAACGTAGCCAAAAGAGCTTTTTTTTAATCTTCGCGTGTTCCACTACCACTTTAGCTACACATTTACTTATTAATGTAAAAATAATATAGGTAGAATGCAGAGGAAATGTATAAGCATTTGCGTAGGGGTGGAGTAGAAAAGAATTTAGGAAAAACAACCTTCCTTCAACACATTCGACTGGGATTCAAACCCCGACGTCCCCGTCACTAGCAAACCATACTTAATGATGTTGATCATATTTTTAATATTTGTAGCA
>CABFOW010000640.1:0-43659 GCA_902141385.1 Timema californicum
GCCTCGGTGGCGTAGTTGGCTAACGCGCTTGTCGTGTTGAGCTCGACTGCTGAGGACGGGGAGATCGAGGCTCGAATCTTGGCCGGGTGAACTGGGGGTGGTTTTTCCTAAATGGTTTTCCACTCTCCCTCCACGCAAATGATCGTTAATTTCCTCTAATTAAACCTTCACCATTCCTAATCCATTAGAGAAATAAGTACATAAATCATATAACCCGAACGGGTAATAAGACGCGGTGCTAAATATTATTATTATTATTATTGTTAAATTAGGTTAAAATATGAATGCTTTATTGGTTTATATTGCGACAAAAAACGTGAAAGTAGGCTGACTAATACATAATGTCAAAATAGAGATATAATCTGAACATGTTTTAAAACCTGCCATTTCTTTTGAAGATTAAATTAAAACTTATTTATTAATACACAATACTTTGAACTCTTGCTTGTTGGTGCTAATAAAAAGAGAAATAATAATTGTTACAGCATAAGTAATTAGTTGTTAAAGGGTTATAATTAAATACAATTAAGTTATTTTAGCTTTTATTACCACATTCATCCCGTTTACCCTTTTTTTATCTAGTTTACCCTTTTTACCCATTTTAACCATTTTGCACTTTTTACACCTTTTTTACTTTGGTCCTATATACTCTTTTTGACTTTTTCCTCTTTTACAGTTTTTGATCATTTTTACCCTTTCAAACCATTTTACTCTCTTTACCCTTTTTGGAAATTTTATAATTTCTAATTTTTACCATATTTACGCTTTTTGAATACTCTGTCCCTTTCACCTTTGTTTACAATTTAGTCCTTTTTGGACACTTTTGTTTGCAATATTTTCTCTTTTGGTATTTTTTACCTTTATAATTAGATTTACTTTCTACCCTTT
Source organism: Timema californicum (assembly GCA_902141385.1). Taxonomy (NCBI): domain Eukaryota; kingdom Metazoa; phylum Arthropoda; class Insecta; order Phasmatodea; family Timematidae; genus Timema; species Timema californicum. The sequence goes on from CABFOW010000640.1 coordinate 889, forward strand.
TTAGAATTTTTGACCCTTTTAACCTATATTGCACTTTTGACACCTTTTTACATTAACTATCCCACTAATCCCCGGAGAAATATTTTAGGGTAGAAAGGGTAAAAAGTTTTAAAAGGTGTAAAAAGTTGTTAAAAGTTCAAAAAGAACATAAGTATAAACAGAGTAAAAAGTAGAAATCCAATCGATTTTTAAATGTTAAAAAGCCTGAGTAAAAATTGTAAAATAAATTAATAATATAAAAAGGGTGAAAAGGTTAAACAGAGTAAAAAGGATAAATATATTCTAAATTATAAAATTTCGCCTTTTTTGGGGGTGGCCCCTTAACGTTTCTGGCAAGTTTAAGTTTTATACCACCCTTTTATTTATTTTTTTGTTGCTTTTGAAAGTCTTGATACCGCCGCCCTTATTTCACCAACTCAACTTTGAAATCTAAAATTTTAAGACCAGTGTTGTTATTTACCTAAATACCAAATTTCGACAATTTACCTTGCCTAGTAGCCTTTTTATGTATTATTTAAACCAACCAATACCCTCAAATTCACAGGGTCCTATTTTATAATTGTCCATACTTAGATGTTTTTTGTTTCTAGGGGGCAATCTCTCTCATACTTAGATGTTTTTTGTTTCTAGGTGGCAATCTCTCTACCATCCTTCCCTAGCCTGACAAGTTTTCTGCTGAGCTATATTTTGTTCTTTATACCACTCTTGTAACCATGGTCATACGGATGATTTAATTTCGGGGGGCAAGGGGGGGGGGTCAAATTCGTAAGTTTATGCTAAGACTAACTATTCAGCCCTAATAAATATGAACATTGTTACTTTATACAGTAGTTGTGGAACTTTATTTGTGTGAGAGGGGAAAAAGGGGGAAAGTAACAAAAAAGTATTTTAGGGCCTTTCTACCCTCCTCTTCCCCAGTTAATTTTAGGAAATTTGATGCTCCTAGAAGCTATTTGTGGTCATAATTGTTTGGAGAGCTTTTGAAAACTTTACTTTGTAAATCTATTTAGAATAGTGATATAACTCAAAAAAAAATTGAAATTTGGATAATGCTAAAGGCTATTTGGCAAATTTTTGAAAATCTAATTACTTTAAAAGCTATTTTAATAATTACTCACCATACTAAAAAAAAATAGATTCCCTATAAATTATTTCAAGGGGTCTCCAATATGAGTTGTTGTTTTTTTAATTTGAATGCCTCTAGAAGCTATTTAAAATGTTCCTTGTCGGATTTGTTTTTACTTTCTGTTTAGGGAAAGTGTTGTGCTCGTAAAAAAAATTGAACACGAGATTTTTGATAAATGTGGCTTTTCATAACACCATGAAACAGATAAAATTGTTTTTGCGATGCGGTCTGTTTATACTTTGGGGTAGAGCCGAAACTATTTTACAGATTGGGTTAAAATTTGGTATCTGCGGTTTTCATAAGGCCATCCCGAGGGATTTTTGTAATTATACATCTAATCCTAAAATTAAGCGAAGTTTACTGAAGGACAAAAAGAGAAAAGATCGATTTTATTGAAATTGGCTCTAACGATTTTGATTAAATTATGTATTTAGATACTGTTTACTATTATAAACAAGATAGAAATTCTCATGTTTTCATGAAAATGACTTTTAGGGTATTTTACGTGGGGGAAATTTCTAATTGTCATCATTTCTCCGCAATTATTTGAGATACAAAATAACTTAACATTGTAAAGATGTTCTATTAAAGATTTAAAAAAATTAAATCTATTTTTACCAAACCAATAATTTATGAACCATAAGAAAATAAATATATATTTTAATTCAGGTATTTGATAAAGAACTTGATTCTTAATATTTATTGTAAACAAAGGTATTTTTCTTTTCTCACTTTTTCTTTAACAGTGTTCCTAGTTCTTAATGTCAAATATTAAGTATGTAACAATGTATGTTATTTCGTTTATGATATTTGTTGTAGTGATTATACAACAATGTATTTCTTTCCACAAATATTACGAGTTTTATTAAATGTCTATTTTAAGATAAAAGTGGGAGAAAGTCTGTGCGGTGCACTGTATCATTTATTTTTTTCAAAAATCAGATATACCTAAAAGTTAATTTGAGTGGTCCTCACTTGGATTATATTTATATATATATATATATATATATAATATGCTTATATATATATATATAATATGCTTATAGAAGATATTTGGAGTGGCTTTCAGCGTTTTTTTTATAAATCAGATGACTCTAAAAGCCATTTAGAGTGAAATTTGCTTGGAATTCTTTTGTTGTAAAGTTAATTACTATACAAGTTATTTGAAGTTTGATACAAAGCCATCTTTAATCTTAATATAAAAAACTTAGGAACATTTCGAGGGGGGAGGGTTAAACCCCATAAACTCACCTCCCTTCACCCATGCTTGTAATTTATATTTTATGCTAGTTTTGAAATGTTTAAACCCTACCCCCTCACTATTTCACCCACTCCAACTAAGAAATCTCAAATTTTAAGACCTATTTGATTATTTGGAGTGGTACCTCTGGTTACTTGAGGTAATCCCTCCACTATACCGCAAAATTTCAGTTTTATAACCCATCTAGAAGTGGTTAAGCTTTTTAGGGACACAGACACATGTTGACGTTATGATAGATATATATATACATACATATATTCTAAATAAAAACTATAATAGTACTACAACTATACAATGATCAATTATTTCTTACCTCAAATAGTTATGGAGATCTGATCAAATTTTGAAAATTCTGCTTATGTAAAGTACCCTTAAAGTAATTTTCTTGGGAAAATAAGAATTGTCCCTTTATTTGTAAACAATACCTGGATATAAATTTTATAAATATCGTTTGAGAATACTTGGATAAAATCTATTGTTAATACTTTTATTCTTCATTAGACTACCCTTAATTTTAGGGCAAGACCTCCAATTACAAAAATCCTTCTGGGCAACCCTTTGAAAACCCTAAATACCAAGTTTCAGCCCAATCGTTAAAATGTTTTAGGTTCCAGGCCAAGGTACAGACAGACAGACAGACAGAGAGACGGCATCTCAAAAACAACTTTTCGGTTTCAAGCAGTCGACATTTATCAAAATATCTAGCTCAATTTTTTTTTACAATCACATTACTGCTTTCTTCGAAAGTTCGAGATAAATAAAAAGTGGTAAACCAATATGTTGAAAGTATAATTATCGCTAATACACTGTGTCTATTAGTTCTTTATATATATTTAATAATTAAGCATTTGAAGAGCGTTTTATTAATAAATGGCTGTTCAAACAGTTAACTAACACATGAATCTACATCGATAATTAACGTGATTGTGAAACGTAACAACAGGATAGTAATGCAAGTAATTAATAAAAAAGATATCAGTTGCGCATCATTAATATTTATAAAACTAATGAGGATATAGTGTAAATTTTAATACAAATTAGAGGATCTAATATTATAATTATGTAATTTAATTAGCTAATTACTTAAAATGCATTAATGCGATTTTATCTTTCTCTAACCATTAGGTGTAAAAACTAAATACATATTTTATTTTCGAGCTTAAAGGGGTATTTTTGTAATCATGAAATGATTAAATAAATTTATTTTATTCCTATAGATAGAGAGAGTTATAGACGGATAGGTACATATTTATTACATCCTCTTAACGTTAAAACTGAAATACACAAACAAAAATTTTGTTAGAAATAATTTGAATTAAATGCATTCCCAAACAGCATTGTCAAGCTGTTGATGTCATAGATTAAGTTAGTTCTTAAGTCACCTTGGGTGTGTTAAAATACGTTTTAAAGGTTAACTTATACAAACCCTGAAAATAATAATAATATTTATAATTTTTGAATGGATAGGATTGTATTAAATAACAATAACATTATCTGACTCACTTCGTTGAACATGAATGAAAAATTTCACAAGTGAATTGTAGACCCTAGAGCCACGTGTTACCCGCTTCAGTGGCCGAATGTTCTAAGATATAAGACGTCACTTCTATAATAGAACTGTCGCTTGCTAGGAGACATGGGTTAGAATCCCGGTCGGGTGTACTGAGGGTAGTCTTCCCTTTCTACTCTTCCTCCACGTAAATACGGATACACTTACTCTAAATTCCTCATTCCTCATTCCCGTTATTTATACACAACGTTTACTCTGAAATGTAACAGTCTTACCTTGACATAATACACTATGGCCCTATCTTATAAGATATACCATGGTGGAATAATGCAAGGTAAGCTTACTACCTTTCGGGGTAGACGAAGGGCACATAGGCGTACAACCCGAACGAATAGTAAAACGTGATGCCAAAATAAAATGCTGATATAATGATTATGTTCATTAATTCACCTTGAACACCAATAAAACAATCAATGATTAGTGAGCTGGTGGTCTAGGGGTAAGGTGTCAGACTTCTGTACCGGGAGTCCGAGGTTCAATTCTAGGTCCCGGCACGGATTTATCTGATTACCAAACCCCTTCCTTCATCCCTGACAAGACGTTTATTAATCACAACTTGTGAATGTGTGGAGTGCCAGTTCTCCACAGTGGTTCGGATCCCACTTTAAACTGTAGGTGCTCCATTTCATCTCACAATCACTCTACCATTCATTATACATTAGCGTAAGTGCGTATAACCCGAACGGGTAGTAATATGAGGTGTTATACGCTTCAGTGGCCAAGTGGTATTAGGCATCNCGGTCCATTGATGAAGTGGTCAGTATGCCTGGCTACTAATTTAGATGTCCCAGGTTTGATTCCAGATAGCATCATAGGTATTTTTCCCGAAGGGGAATTGTTCCAATGGTTAACATAGTCTGGTTAGTTAGGCTTAACTATGGATTCACACATTCGCCAAAAAAAACTAGCGCAGAGCAGACACGTGGACAAGTAAAGAGCCAACCACGTGATTTCCACCTCATCGGCGCGAGCTAGTCCGCTAAAGTTCAACTAATCTCTACTTCGTCCGCTCTGTCTGAGATGTTCGACACAGGAGAACCAATAAAATCTCAGAAGCAAACATCTCAAATCGATATGCATGCGTATTTGACAAGGAATGCGCTCTACAGTCAGAAGCTAGCAGACAGATTCGTTGTCTTTATTGAGGAGATTAGAAATAACCCGTTAACGTTGTTTGAACAGAGCTAATGTTGAGAAAAATCTGTAAGATAGCGTTTGTGCCGCTGAAGAAAAGGTTAAAGTGGATGCTAACGGTCCATCCCGTTGAGAACCAAAAAACCTATCTTCGTCGGCGGTGGAGTGAACGGAAAGTCTTGGGCTGAAGTTTTGTGTTGGGTAGGGAGGGTGGGGGAGGGGGTGGATAAGCAGGTAGACAGTCTTCTCTGGCCTTTATGAATGAAAACTTTAAGTCAGGAAATAATTACTATACTCACTGCATCTTACTACCCGTTCGCACTTATGCTAATGTGTAATGGTAGGGGGAGTGTGAGATGAAATGGAGGACCTACAGTTTAACGTGGAATCCGAACCACGGTGGAGGCCTGGCCTTCCACACATTCACAAGTTGTTATTAATACACGTCTTGTCAGATGTGAAGGAAGGATTTGGCTATCAGATACAGATACATCTGTGCCGGGACTGAGGATTGAACCCCGGACCCTCAGTACAAAAGTCTGACACCTTACTCCCATACCACCTGGTCACCCCAGGGCCGAACTAAAACGTCGGTTCATTTTTTAAAGTTAACCTTAACTTGATTTAAACACTTAGCTCATTTAGTTTAGTTTAACGATGAATGGTGGTCAGGGTTCAAATCTCGAATGGGTAAACACAGGGTGAATACTTCTAAATGGTTTCCCTTTGTCCCTCCACAGAAATGTGGGTACATTTCCTCTGTTTTAGATATTGCCCATCATTAACACACTAGTGTAGTTAATAAAAATATTAATTTTAACTAAACTCACTAAGTGTTCTATATACAGATATGCCGAACTAATAGATTGGAGGGCAACGGGGGGGGGGGATGTTGTATTTAAAGCATTATTTCTACATGTCGAATATGAGTATTTGTTAATTACGGTTATAGGCTCATATACATATTATTTCAATTAAAAAATGGCATCTTGACGCGGGAATTGAACTTGGCACTACAAACTATGTTTTTATAGTTGTTATAAAACTAATTTATTACGTATGGACAAAGGGGAGAAAATAGATTAGAAAAAACATTTGACGAGAAAGGACATAAAAAAGAGCGATTGAAAATGTAGGCTATATGTGTGTCATGATTGTGGAGGGGATAAAGGGGAAATATTGATGTAGATATTCTGTGCACAAATGCACATATTGTTAGTGTCCATCTGGACATGTCTGTAACCTGAACCTAGCTAATACAATAGCGGCTCTCAAATTATGTTACGGGATGCCATTGTAGGTTGTCGGTGCTATTATTTTTTTTATACTTTATTTAGCGCATCGTGTCTTACTACCTGTTCAGGTTATACGCCTCCGTACTAATTACTCTAATCTTAAATCTAGGACAGATACAAAATCCATCCCCCGGCCGTCAATCTATCACTGTGAAAGGGTAAACCCACATTCCAACAATGATACATTTATCGGCTATGCCAAGAATTGAGCCTAGGATCCTTTAGCTCCGTAAGTGGACGCACTACCGACGACGCTAAGCTTCGTAATTTTCTAGCATGATATATTTTTTTCTAAGCTATATCCCCAATCAAATTTATAATTATTTTTTTTACAAAAGGGCCCATTTGTTTTTAAAGAAGGGTGGAGAAGGTGCATAGCATAGACTTTCTCGCTACTGTAAATAAAAATAGATATTTACTTAAAACGCGTAAAATAATTATTTGAAATGCGTTAATAGACATTATTGCACATTCTACCAAAGAGCATAAACGAAATAATATACTGTTAGAGTAAATAGGAACATTCCAACCACAGAACATTACAGCAATTTCCTAATTTAAAGACTTTCGAAATATATATATATATATATATATATACTTATATTTTGGCAACTGTTTGTTTTATAAAATATATTTCAAATAAAGTTTTTTATATTTAATATGCCTTCATTTTCGAAATGAAAAGTTATTTCGTATTTCAAAGAGGTGTGGAGATATGCTAAAAATGGTTAGTTTCCTTGAGTGTAGATTACCCTCAAAGCTATTTTCATGAGGAAATGAAGCTTCCATTTTTATTTTATATTAAACACTACAGATATACTAATTTTAATCGAGTCGAGTTTGATACAATCTGGTCGTTTTAAATATTTCATCGTGGAATTAAAAGGGAAAAATAAACATTTTTGCAACTAAACACCAAAAACTTTAAATATACTATCGATAATTGATGTCTTTTGACGAGTAAACCTTTCAATATAATGTCGAGTGAGGCCTAATTACATAGATAATTTACCAGTAAAAAGGTTTGAATACATTTAAGCATGATAATCCGCAACTATCGCTGCAACGACGAACTAGTACTTTAGAAAATCTCACTTCTTTGGTGGAATGATAAAAGTCGTCAGTCTCGCATTAACTTAGGTAGCCGATGGATGGTGGGAGATCAGGTGTCGAGTCCCAGCCAGGTGTATAGGTGTTAAATTTTCCTTCTACCTACACTAAAAAATATATAATATAGATGCTATAGTGCATTCCTCACATATGAGCTAGTAAGTTATTTTATTACCGCAATCAAATTATTTAATATCGCACATCGCTGTCATGCACATTAAAATATGTAGTATCAAATCAAATGTGCTTCATCGTTCATAGTCACAAGGAAACAGCACCGCCGAACCACGCATTCAAACTATTTGGAAATAAAAATAAAGTGCTTAACTTACATTTTAAACAGCATGCTTATTTGGAAGATATCTATAAATATATTTACTAACGGTAAAAACATAAAAAGTTATTTTTTCAAGAATTGTACAAATGTTACACAAACCTTTTCAAAATACTAAAACCAATTATATATTTAATCGACATTTTTTGTATAAATACACATTACAATTAAAGTAGTTTAATGTTTCTAGTTCATTTTTAATTATTATAAAAAATGCTATTTTTTTAAAACAGATATGACCGCGAATATGTCCTAGCTATTGATAAGTTATTTTATATGTGAATAATGTAGCTCTTGTTATAGTTACTTTCACACCCAAAGTTGCCCTTTGTATCATTACTTTCATACCCAAGTTGCTATTAGGATCATTACTTTCACACCTTAAGTTAAGTACCTATTTATGAAAGTGGAGTTAAACTATAAATGTCATTGTATAAACCCTCTACCTGCTTAGTATTTCTTAACTCTCAAGTTTGGATCAAAGCTATCAAATCAAGGTCATAGCATTGTCATATAATTTTGTACTGAATCCATTAATAGTGTCAATTTGTACACACCTACACCTCATTTTAAAGGAGCTTACACACATTTCCCACTAAAAATATAGTAATCATCCTTTTACTCAGATTCCATTGGTTTGAAAGTCAATTCTTCAGTTTTTGTGAACGTGGTACAAGATGAATTACAATCCACTTTACCATTATTACTAAATAAAAATATAATAAATGAATAAATAGTAGATAATAAGTAGAATATTAAGACTATTTATTTATTTAAAATAAATTCTGTCAATTCTAAGTTAAATATGATCTTAACTTTAAAAGTGAAATCTGAGAGCATAAATTATGTTATTGTAAAGAGAGCCCTTAAGAGATTAAATAATTTTGAATTGATGGAGATTTAATTATAAAGGCTTAAATAATTGTATAACAGTTCAAAAGATTAATATTTTGAAACAGTTAAATCCGTTCACGAGGGTGAACTTTATTTCTTCTCAATATAGTAGAAAAATGATTATTGTAGTGTGCATGGTAATAAAAGGCGGACCCTTGGGCTTGGTGCACCAAAGCCTCACCAGTGAGCTACCTACTCAGTATTTGTACAATACTAAGAAGTACTATTAGTCATACTTTAAAGCAGAGTTGGTGAAAGATGTGTGGCAGATCATGGCTCCTTAGTAGCTGTTTTATAGATCATAATTATCTACTATAAATTATATCCAAGAAATAATTTAAAATTAATAAAAATTGACCAAACGGAAGCATAAAGCTACCCTGGATCAAGGATGGCGTGTATTTCTGATTGTTATTAAATGGCTGACGATTTTACACGTCTATTGCCGACTAACCCTTAAAACATGAGCGATAAATTACCCTAACACAGGATTATCCCTAGATAGCTCAGTGGTAAGATATTGACTTACTAAGTTGGAGGTTCCAGATTTCAAAATAATTTCCAAAATGTGAATTAATTAAAATCAAAAACATAATATATGTTTGAAGTCATTTCACCTACTAATTAGCGGTTCGGGCACTCGAAATTTCTTCATAAAAGCATTTCATTGCCTTGGAATGCTTATTCCTTTTGCTTTTACATATCTTCTGACATCTTTAAACATTTTTTGGGCCGTTTTTTAAAATAATAAAAATTATTTTTCCACAATTAATAGACTTCACACATCCTTAAAGAAATTAAATGCAATTACACTCAGCCACACCGAAAAAAATCCTTTCATCAATTGTCGCACTAGCTACACTGACTTGAAAACGGTGGAGAGCCAGCCAGGTAACAATACCTAAAGAGAGATGGTGATAGTTCGGGGCGATAAGCTGTACAAACATTCCAAAACCACTGGCGACAAATTTATGGTTTCAAGGACAGACAGCTAGTGACTTGGCGTGAGAAGGGATGAGTTGTCTGCTCTACTCTGACAGGTCGTTCTGTTTCGGCTATTGCGGGGCTGTATCAGATATATTTTCAAAATCCGGGGGCAAAGTATGAAGCGCCTAAGCTCGTGTCAGTTTTCATGAGTTTTAGATTAAATATTAATGTGAATTAAGTACGATTATAAAGTTAAAATAAGTTGGCATTAATTGATTGAGTTCCCCCATTTATTACACACGTTTAAGTATACAAAATAATTAATTGAATATTGCATTTATTTGGCAATTTTTTACGCTATTAATCGATGGTCCATTGAAATAATAATTAATGCAATTAATAAACCTCCTCAAATACTTCTAACATTCCAAATATAAAATTTTTGCATCATTTGGTATTTCTAAAAATTGTTGCATTAGATGCCAAAATTTCAAACTTTGAGTAAACACTGTGCTTAAAATATACATTTAATCTATATTTAATAAACTGATCCGAGTTTGGTTTAAGAAGACCTATTAATATATATATATATATATATATAATTATTATATTATTAATCTTGGTCCATACACCCTTAATGTAAAGCGTGCGTATCGATGTATGACACAGCGTTGTAGCCTGAAAACATCCATCGGGAGAATGATCTAAACTATAATATTTTGTTTATACACCATAAAATAAAATATGTTGATAATCAGCTGTGTTAAGTTTGAGTTGCAATTCATCATGGGTCAACTTAAAGTGTGTGAATAACTGCGCAGATTCTGCTTTTTATTTTCAGCGAACGTGGGAATCAAGCTTAAGTTAGGTTTTAGACTTCTACAGACACAATATAATCATAATCATCATAATCTTAACCATCATAGCCACCAAAGCCAATAGAAGACCAGGAATGTTATTATTATTATTATTATTATTATTAGCACCAGGTCTTATTACCCGTTCGGGTTATACGCACTTACGCTAATGTGTAATGGTAGGGTGATTGTGAGATGAAATGGAGGACCTACAAGTTTAACGTGGAATTCGAACCACGGTGAAGGCCTGGCACTCCCTACATTTACAAGATGTCTTGTCAGACGTGAAGGAAGGGTTTGGTAATCAAATAAATCTATGCCGGGACCGAGTATTGAACCCCATCCGCCAGCATAGAAGTCTGACACCTTACCCCTAGACCGCCAGGTCACCACCAGTAATGTCAAGCCGACAAACCCTTACTGCATACGCTTGTAAAAATAGTAATAATAATGTTGCTTACCCAACCGTTGTGACAGTATAATATACAGTTTATAAACATTAATATTATTTTGACACTAATTGATCTGGCTCTACGAAAGCCACTACCCCATTTCACCTTTTAGACGAGAGAAAAATTGCTCAGCTTATTAAATTGAATTGTTAATGCGTATGATTCAATTTGTCTCCACGTGTATACTTTGTCTGTAAGTTGAGTGTCGGTCTGTCTTCGTCTAGTGATCTTGTTTACACTCACTTTACGAGAAGATACTGTCTTATTAAGCCTAGGTAATTCAATCGTGTCATCAAAAGGCTTCCTCTACTGAGATGAAACTGTGGAGGTATGAATATTAATTATCTATCTTTATGTATGTTACAATTTCTCGAGTAATTAGTACGCTTATTTTAAATCTGACAGTCGTGATCCAACCTTTGAACAAAGGCTTAAATTATATAATCACAAATTAAAGTTTTAAATTGAGTGCTTATTGTGATTGATAAGCGGTGTCAAAATAAAAGAGTAGATTTATAACTATTTTGCTAAGAGGGTTTCATCTTAACTTGACGCACTTAACAAGTCGAATCACTTGGACACCGATGTACCAAATAGAAAGAGAGCGAAGGAAATGAGTAGATACTATTGCAAATTCTCTTGTCTATGTGCTGAAAGCGTTTCCCCTCTTCCACTGACGAGTATACGCACTCTATTATTTGCTCCCGAACGGAATTTACTTGCATTTAAAAATTATCCTTTCCTTGTTTCCTCTTCTAGATATACATTTGCTTCCAAGAAGGACTTTTTAATTTACCATTACCCAGGAATATTTCTACAATACTTTTTTTTATGTATTCCTAGAAGCCATAATCCCAGTGGATCTATAACGTACCTGTGTGGAGCTGTCTGGTAGTAGGATAACAAACAGGGGAGGAGGAAAATACAAATGACAATAAACTAAATCAGCTAAATTCAGTTTCTCTTTTGATTTAACTTTAATCGTTCAAAAAACTAAACTAATCATATGTTTAAAAAACATGTCGCTAAAATGAAAATGTGTATGATTATTAGAAGGTATCTGATGAAGTGGAATAGCTTACGTCAAGGTACTACCTCCTCTCAATCCCTCAACCCCTCAACTCACCCCCTCAAAACCTACCCTCCTTCCACTCAGCCCTCACCGCTACATTTCCATCTTGTCGACTCTGAAATAATTGTAAGCAGACCTCTTTCGACGCACTCTTGCGAAGGTAACAAAAAAAAACCCATGAAAGTGCCTTTTCCAAAGAGTGTGGCCACAAACATAATGAGCTGTTTTCCTTCTTTCTCGTTCGAAAATAAAATATCTCTCTCTTTAGTGTTTTTTTTTATTTCAGAAGAATAAAAAATTCAGGCTTTCAACATCACGTATTTTTTTCTCCTCTATGCTTACCCCCACATCATATTTTTAAGAAGAGAGAAAAACCTATGTGAGCAATGGTCTTTACTTCTTACATTTTACTTTCGATAAAGGATATGGCTTTCTTTGGGATTAAAATACTTTCCAAAAATAACTTATTAACAGGTTCTGAACCCACTCTTGAGATTACAGTTATAAATAAACTTAAAAGAAAAGCATTTCTAAAAAAAAATCTTTTATACGTAGTTATAATAAATTTATATATTCTTTCCAAACATCTGTTGGAGATGTTGTTAGTTCACAAACACACATTTCAAAGAGGCCACGAAATCAAATATTAATATAAGCTACAAATACAGTAGTTTCAATATGAAAATGATAACACAACTAAATAGTACGATGCACCGCAATGAAATTATCTTTCTTTTATCTTAAAATAGAGATATTGATTACTAAAAACTTTCAAGAACGCTACATTTCCATCTTGTCGACTCTGAAATAATTGTAAGCAGACCTCTTTCGACGCACTCTTGCGAAGGTAACAAAAAAAAACCCATGAAAGTGCCTTTTCCAAAGAGTGTGGCCACAAACATAATGAGCTGTTTTCCTTCTTTCTCGTTCGAAAATAAAATATCTCTCTCTTTAGTGTTTTTTTTTATTTCAGAAGAATAAAAAATTCAGGCTTTCAACATCACGTATTTTTTTCTCCTCTATGCTTACCCCCACATCATATTTTTAAGAAGAGAGAAAAACCTATGTGAGCAATGGTCTTTACTTCTTACATTTTACTTTCGATAAAGGATATGGCTTTCTTTGGGATTAAAATACTTTCCAAAAATAACTTATTAACAGGTTCTGAACCCACTCTTGAGATTACAGTTATAAATAAACTTAAAAGAAAAGCATTTCTAAAAAAAAATCTTTTATACGTAGTTATAATAAATTTATATATTCTTTCCAAACATCTGTTGGAGATGTTGTTAGTTCACAAACACACATTTCAAAGAGGCCACGAAATCAAATATTAATATAAGCTACAAATACAGTAGTTTCAATATGAAAATGATAACACAACTAAATAGTACGATGCACCGCAATGAAATTATCTTTCTTTTATCTTAAAATAGAGATATTGATTACTAAAAACTTTCAAGAAACACTCAACAAAAGAGCATAAATGAAATAATATACTACTGTTATCAAAACATTTTTAAAGATCACCATAAAAATAATTGTAATTTGCGTTTATCTTATAAACTATTGATGTTGTAGAATTATATTTCAAATAAAATATATTTATTTTTAACATTAATACAACCTTATATTGGTAAATTATTTCGTATCTGAAATAGTTGCATAGATAAAATCAAATTTGGAGTTTCTGCTTAAGCTAAAGTACCCTCTGAGAAATGTTAGTGGGGAAATTAGTTTCCATTTGGTTTGTAATTTTAAACAGTGATTCGATACAAACTTTAATCCAATTTGTTAGAGCGTGTATTTAGTATAAAATCGATGTTATATCTTTTTGGCCTTCAGTAAACTACCTTTAATTTTAGGGTTGAATATCTAATTCAAAAAACCTCTCGGGGGAGCATATGAAAACCCTAAATACCGTGTTAGGGGTAAAAATGTTTCGGCTCCAACCCTAGGTACAGACATACAGACAGACAGACAAACAGATGGAATCACGAAAACCGCATTTTTTTTTAGTTCCACGTCAACATACATCAAAATCTCGATTTCGATATTTTTGACGATCAAAATAATTTCTCTCGCCGCGAGGTCGAGATAAAGTGAAAAAAGAAAACCAAGTGGACATGTTAACCAAGGTATCGATAGCTTATATCATAATTATCCATTTACGGGGAGATCAGGGTTCTAATCCCGGTAGGGTGTTATGGGAATAACCTATTAAACGGTTTTCCCACTTTCCCTCAATGTAAATGCGGATACACCTCCCCTAATTTCTCGACTCTAACATATTAGCTTGATTTAGTACGCATGCGTATAACCCGAACAGGCAGTACAACCTGGTTCTAAAAAAAACTATTCCGCAAGTTGTTATTATTATTATTATTATTATTAGCACAGCATCTTACTACCCGTTCGTGTTATACGCACTTACGCTAATGTGTAATGGTAGGGTGATTGTTAGATGAAATGGAGGACCTACATTTTAACGTGGGATCCGAACTACGGTGGAGGCCTGGCATTCCACACATATTCCGCAAGCTGGTGACAAGGAAAGGACGTTGGGGTGGATGGAAATATAGCATGTCAGATAGATACTGACCGGTCTCCTGAATCAAGAGTAAAAGAGGGATAGCCACTACGTCAACGCTGTAGGTTGATCCACACAGGAATGTTGATACTAATATGATATTTAACCCCGATATTCTTGCCTCTGACGTTTATTTTATTATTATTATTTATCACCGCTTCTTACCAACTGTTCAGGTTATCCGCATATATACTAATTACTCCAGGGGGTGTAGGGATGAGGAAGGAAGCATTTTAGAGGTAATATACCCACATTTGCGTGGAAGGAGAGTAGGAAACAATTTAGCCGGCCTCGGTTAAACTGACCAGCATTCAAACCCCAATCTCCCCGTTGTCAACAGGCCAGTCCAGCACGAAAGTGACGCCTTAGACCGTTCGGCCACTGAAGAGGGTGTATTTTTTTGGACCACCACAGTCCACGACTACCGTATATCAGTCTCTGAGAGACAGTGGCGCTCCTAGTGCGGACAAGCCTCCAACTGCCCGGCCGCCGAGTGACGTCAGTAAGGTCACACCAGGGATGTGTTAGAATCCATCCCACATAAGTTGAGAGGGAGAGGGCATTCTCAAGCTAATATTGGAGGATCTCACACATGGTTTCATTTTTTTTTAAGCCATTGAGTATTTGAACAAAACTGTTTTGATTTGGTGGATCGATTCGACAAATACAATACAATTTTCATAGGAAGACTCTTTTAGAAAACACAAACCTATTTTGTTACTGTCGATATTGATAACGTTTTACAATACTGTGTTATTTTATATTTAGTGATGCTATGTATCAAAAGTGAAAACTTCAGATCATCTGACTTGACGTATGAATACGTGAAAGTGTATCTACACCCAATATCCACCTTTAAGTAAACTACGAGTCTTATGGAGAAAAAGATTAATCGTCGCTTTTTCTCTCAGTTAACTGTTGCCAAATAGGATAAGAAGGAGCTACTGGCAACCTTAAATTACCAGCGTTGTGAAACTTGTCTTATATTTAAAGAAAGAATGACCACACAAAAACAAGAGAATGGCAACGCTGTTTCCCATATAGTAACCATGCAGTTCCCTCATAGATGATATCCAGTGTTGTAGCATTTTCTATATGTCAGTTAAGTTTATTTCTATAGTAATTGAACTGTAGTAACTTTTATACCTGTCAGATAAGGTTCTTCCGATAATAATTGGACTGTACTAACTTTCTAGCTGTCAGATAAGGTTATTCCTATGATAATTGGACTGTACTAACATTTATAGCTCTCAGATAAAGTTATTCCTATAGTAATTGGACTGTACTAACTTTTCTAGCAGTCAGATAAAGTTATTCCTATAATGATTGGACTCTATTAAATTTTCTATATGTCATATAAGGTTATTTCTGTAATGATTGGTCTGTAGTAACTCTTTTATAGTTGTCGTATAGGGTTCTTCCTACAATAATTGGACTGTAGCAACTTTTATATATGTCAGATAAGGTTCTTCCGATAATAATTGGACTGTACTAACTTTCTAGCTGTCAGATAAGGTTATTCCTATGATAATTGGACTGTACTAACATTTATAGCTCTCAGATAAAGTTATTCCTATAGTAATTGGACTGTACTAACTTTTCTAGCAGTCAGATAAAGTTATTCCTATAATGATTGGACTCTATTAAATTTTCTATATGTCATATAAGGTTATTTCTGTAATGATTGGTCTGTAGTAACTCTTTTATAGTTGTCGTATAGGGTTCTTCCTACAATAATTGGACTGTAGCAACTTTCCTAGCTATCAGATAAGATTCTTAATATGAAAATTGGATTTATATATATCGTTTGTCGACTTGTGAGTGTTTATTTTACCATACAACTCAAAGTTACTGTTATTTACGAATGATAGTAACCAAACATGAGCTATCATACTATCCAGTCTCTTAGGTGAGTAGTAGGGAGGCCAGAGGCCAACCAGCACATCTTACCACCCGTTCAGGCTATCCACATATTTATACTTATGAGGATGGTATGATTTAAAGGAAGTGTACCTACATTTACATGGAGGGAGAGTGGGAGAAACTATTAACAAAAAAATTACCCTCAGTCAACCCTACCGGTATACGAACCTCAATGTCCCCGTCTATGGCTAACACCATTATATACGAGACTGACGCCTTAGTTCGTATGCCCATTTGTGCGGGTAAATTATACTAGGTATTTTGTGGGGTTTTCCCACCGCGTTTCACTACCCGTTCGGGTTGTATGCATCACTATGCTGGGCCCCTAATTTTGAAAAGTACGGGTAGCGAGTCACTAGAGTATTTTTTTCAACTCGCACACAATCTCGAAAACCTATAATTTTGAAACGTCTGCGCTGCGAAAACTAACGTCACAGATCGAATGGAGAGTGGACTCGCCAGCCTCAAACCGTGCGAAACAAGGCTTGTCTGTCGAGTAGAGCATAACAAAACAAAATGGATGCCATCGATTGCAACCTTCTGAGAGTGATTTTGTTCAAATAAACCTACCATTGTACAAAATAGTTTTACAGAAGTAAAAAAATATGATTACTTTGGGAACCATGTAATTTGTTTTAAATATTTTTTATAGAAGTATACAAGGTAGTTGAGCCTAGGTAGACTGCCATAATATTCTTCTTTAAAAATAATTTAACACGGTAGTAAATTAAAAACAGTACATTAATTTTGAATTTTACTGTTGTGCACATGCGCACATAGGAGGGGGTGGGGAGGAAGGTAGGACTGCCAGGTAGAGATAGCACTGTTGCTCTCGCAGTGCCGGCTCTGGCGTGATGGTGGAAGTAAGTTTTATTTACTCAGCGTGTGTTATGCTTAAAAACCGTGTACCATATTCTTGAATGTGATAAAGTGTAGAAGAGTGTAGAGTTAGATTATTATTCAGCTTCCAGCTATTCTAATTGATTCTTTTTTTTTCGAATATTTTATTTAACAGAAAGACTAAATGCTCTTGCAGTACTTTCAATGGAGAAAAGTTTCCTCAATTGTCATCCAGGGATCAAGGAGAAAATTATTGAACGTTTTGCGCAAATTAAAACAAAAATAATGGATTTAATTTTTAAATGAATAGATCAAGCTTGAACTGTAACAATTTAAGTTAACGTGAGTAAAAAAAATTTTTTGTTAAGATTTTATCAAGTTCCTAAATACATTTTCTTTTTATACATGTTTTTTTCATTTTACTTAATTTTAAAACAAAGGCTAAAAAAATTCTGGAGCAGCATCCCCAATATTTTTTTAGCTACAAACCACCACTGCAGAATACTCTGGAACGACGCGTTACCCTGTTCACTCTCAAGCTAATATGTATCTTATTCTACCTTGGAGTACGTCACTACTACTTTCACTATATAGCCAATGTATTCTACCTTAGACCATGTCACTACCATTTTACTCTCGAGCTAATATGTATGTATTATACCTCGGATAACGCCACAACAGCCCTCCTAAAGCCCAAGCTAATTAGCACGTATCCTTTTCTCCCTCTCAAAAAGCTTCTAATCAGGGCTCCAGTTTTATTTCTGGTATGAAAGGAGGTCTCTGTGTAATTACGATGTTTGGGTCTCGCCTTCACTGCAGAGCACTTTTAACCAGAGATGATGAAAGTTGAATGAGAAGGGGAAAACTGTGTCACCTCTCCCTTTCCCTTCACCTACTTTATTTCTCCTCATATTTATTATAACTATATGACTTCAAGGGGGCTGCCCAGGTAGCTCAGATAGTGTTTTTAATACTCATATGTTGCGCTTAGGTTAGATATTATTTAAACCTTTAACACTGTACGAGTTTGGTGTTTACTAAAATTAACACGTGGTTATTATTCTGCTATGGACCTATACACATAAAAAATATTTTTAAACATAGTTTAAAAGTTGACAATCTCCACTCCGAAAAAACCCAAATATCTACACATTTCTGTTGATCGTTAAGCCCTAAATACCCGTTAAGCGAGAGGTAATTTGTGTAGAAGTATAGAATGGATCTTTGTGAATCAACTGATTTGATTTAAAGCCTGTGCTGGCGGCCGGGGTTCAATCCCCAGTCCCGGCACAGATTTATCTGATTACCAAACCCTTCCTTCACCTCTGACAAGAACATCTTGTAAATGTGGGGAATGCCAGGTCTCCTCCATGGTTCGGATCTCACGTTAAACTGTAGGTCCTCCATTCAATCTCACAATCACCCTACCATTACACATCAGCGTGAGTGCGTATAACCCGAACAGGTAAGTAAGACGCGGTGCTAATAATAATAATGATTTAAAGCCGCATCCAGACTATAACAGAACAACGAACACGAACATGTTCGTTGTTCTGTTCGCTGTGGTCTAGTTCACCGACATGAACAGAACATGTCCGCAACGTGTCACCATAGTAAGTAATCACATAACTATTTCCATCTAGCTAATTTGTGCTTCTATATCGGTGGTGCGAGGATCACGACTGTGCAAGAAGCAGAGGCATCATACGTGTTTGTTCATTAATACCAAAGCAGGTGACCTGGTGGTCTAAGGGTAAGGTGTCAGACTTCTATGCTCGCGGCCGGGGTTCAATCCTCGGTCCCGGCAAAGATTTATCTGATTACCAAACCCTTCCTTCACCTCTGACAATACATCTTGTGAATGTGGGGAATGCTAGGTCTCCACCGTGGTTCGGATCCCACGTTAAACTGTAGGTCCTCCATTTCATCTCACAATCACGCTAACATTGCACATTAGCGTAAGTGCGTATAAGCCGAACGGGTAGTAAGACGCGGTGATAATAATAATAATAATAATAATACCAAAGCAAAAAAAATACTAAAATTACGTTGGTGGTGCTGTCCAACTGATTGCTGTATGTTCTGTTCGGGGGAAATGTTAGCGGAAAGGTTCGTGGAGGCGTCCAGACTAGAACAGGACCGAACACGAACATCCTTTGATGTGACGTTACGGGCATAAAATCTGACAAATGGTGGACCGGTGCCGAATAGAACAACGAACACATTTTGGTACAACGTTCTGTTCGGAAAATCGTCAACACTTGTCGCGAACATGTTCGTGTTCGTTGTTCTGTTCTAGTCTAGACTGGGCTTTATACAGTAGCCCCATGACTTCTTTGGTGTTGATTGACAGCTTACAGCTGACAGATGATGGCTTTGAAAAGTCACCAGACCAAATTATGTATCCATACGTCAAACCATATGATCTGCAAAAAACATGTGTTTAGCAGCTGTCACTTATGACGGTCAAAATTTAGGTATATACCTAAATGTTGGCTGTCAGAAGTCAGCTGTGAGTTGTCAGTCAGCACCAAAGAAGCCATGGGGACTACTGTAGATAGGGCCATTATACAAATAGTATTGTTATTTGTAACTCCCTCCCTCCTTGTTAGTTCTCCTACTGACTAACAGATCTACTCGGAAACTCTATAAACACTCTTGGTTCTTGACCCATGCGTTGCTAAAATCAACTCATTCGTGTGAGCCACAGGTTGGTTTCTGTTCTATTTCAAACGTTTCTTGAAAATCTTAGTGTGTGATGGAAGGGGATGGATTCGAGAAAAAGCCAGAGTTTTTGCAGTTCTTATAAAAAAAAATTATTTTTTTTGACAAAATAAATAGAATATTGTTTCAGTATATACGTTTAGTTTAACTGTCAACAGATGGTAGTCTCAACAGTTATCTTTTGTTTGTTATGGAGCACCACGTAATTTGACCAGGAATTTTTCCCTTAATTTAAAAAAAGCTTCTGTTTAAATCAAACGATGCCCATTATACAAATTCAAGCGCTGTTAAGATTATTACATTTAAACATTTAAAATAAACGTGTCTACTGAAGGGAAAAAAGTATTTAATTTCGGACAAAAGCTTTTTTTTTGTAATGAAATTTAAAAAAAAATAGATTTAAGCTCACGTTACTTCAATGAAACTTTTTTGACAGTAATAAAAGTTACTAATAACCAATTTCCATGCATTTATACCTAAAGCCATATGTTCTTCATATGTTACTTTTCATAGATATTTATTTAAAAATACTATGCATTTATACCTAAATTCATATTATCTTTATATGTTACTTTTCATAGATATTTATTTAAAAATACTATGCATTTATACCTAAATTCATATTATCTCTATATGTTACTTTTACATATATATTTATTTAAAAATACTATGAATTTTTTTTCTTCTGAAAATAAACTAAAATGGTACACTTGAGAGCTGATGCCATGTGTGTTTAAAAAGTTATATTTTAGTTCAAGTTGCTTACACTCATAATGCACTTGTTTGAATGTACATTCCTAGCACTCAAGCAAAAATGAAATGCTCTCCAAACAATGACGGGTGTTTGATAAACATGTTTGCGTGATCTGATATCCCATATTTTATTCTCCAGAGTGCGTCACTACGATATCTCGTGATCGCATGACTTGTTTATATCACGTACATATGAAGCACACATATGTGGGGTTTCCACGTTGTAAGAAAAACGACGGAATATCATGCACGCAACGTGAGAGCTATTTCCCCTCATCTATTTCCAGATAAACACTCTGTGTTGATTAATATTACCTGTGTTTTGCACTCAATAACACGTGACTTATACTTTGCACTCAATAACACGTGATCTATGTGTCGCACTCAATAAAACGCAATTACATCCATAAGTTCAAACCCGCATCAGTGGTCGCATGTTCTAACGAATCACTCTCGTGTCCGACTAGGTTTCCCGCTGACAAAGAGGGTCGGTGGTTGGAATCCCAGTCAGAAGTACTAAGGCTGAATTGTTCTAAATATTTCCCCACTCTACCTCCACGCAAATGCGGGTATATTTCCTTCTAAATTATACCTACATCCCATTATATTTAGCATGGTCAATACATGCGTACTATCCGAACTGGTACTAAGACGTTGTGGGGATGGGGGTGGGGGGGGCGGGTGTTAGTTCAAAAGTATACGTGGGAATAGAAGCAGACGTGCAACTCGTTCTCGAATATATAAAAATAATTTTAAAATGTTATGGTCCACAGTCACCCGAACTTGATGTGACGTCTGATTTGATAAAAATCGTATCAAACCTTCGAAAACATTCTGTCATTCGAGGAGAGAGGGGATGTTATAGGAGGGTGAAGGGGTTGAAGGGTGTCAGGATAGAGAGGTTTTCTGGGGTGGTATACAGGGGTAAAGGGGTGGATAGAAGGAGGGGTTGACGGAGGGCCCCATTGTGTCGGCGAAATGTCCGTCGTCAAACTTTGTCAAGAGCTCGTGTAGTGCTTTTAACTGGTAGTTTCATCGAACAGCGGCAACTCAAAGGGTGGGAGGGGTGGGGGGCTTTTTTATAAGGGGACACAAAGTAGGGGGGGGGACTGATCCCTTTCACCTGTTGCCTAGTTTCATGCGAGACGCAAAACTGCCTTCCTAGAATGAGAGCAATATTTTTTTAAATTCGCGTGGGTTTTTTTTACTTTCTTGAAGAGAAAAAGTATTCTTATCGTTAAAAGTGTTGCTCCTTAGCCCACGTGGGGGGAACCGGTGTGGCCTTGGTGTATATTACCCAAATGAAAAGTACGATGTTTAATTAAAAATTGTGTATGGTTAAAAATGCTATCTCCCATGGCTAGGGTTACCATATTTTAGGAAATATAATCCAGGACACTTAATGAAAAATTAATTTAAATTTTTTTTAGTACGGTTTTTTGTTTTAAAAAAATACCTATAATTTATTAGTTGTATACACCCCTATATGACAAACAAAAGGTTTTAAAATGAAATTAAAAGGAAATTATAGAACCACAAACTCAATCAACAAAATACTCAAAATATTAAAAAGTAGATTGCGCACCTTCTAAGGCAGGTTTATTGTGAAGAAGTAAGTAAAGTAAGAAATGAAAAAATAGAAAAGTAGTACACTTCAAACATAAACATCAGACCCCCAGGGGAATTAATAATCACTAGACACGTAGGTACCAGCAAGCCGGGTGGGTTCAGGCAACTTACACAATCGAAAGGCGCCCTCATATCAGGGCTGCCAATGCCTGTTAATAAAACTACCTGAAAATAACCACCAACCATTAAAACATTACTAAGATTTTTATATATATATAACTTAATAATGTATTCATATTCAACTTTAAAATCACTCATTTAAAAATCCCGGACTTTTTTCAATCATGGACACAGTTTTGAACATAATTACAAATCCGGAACTGTCCGGGTCAATCCGGGACGTCTGGTGTCCCTATCCATAACCAATTTTGAGAAAGAAAGAAAATATAACTAGTGAACAAAAAAAATTGTGTGTGTTTATTCCCAATCCTGAAAGTACAACTATCCCTGTTTCTTTATCTAGAACATGTTTCTATCTATATCTTATCAAATTAAATTACTTTAACCTACAAGATAATAAATTAACAAGCCTATATTTCCTTAAATAATAAACAGACAAATAGGTCAAAAGAAATAAAAATATATTTCAATGAATAGCAATACCAAACATTTTGAAAATTGTTCTAGAAAACTAAGTCATCCGTGAGACGGATAAATATGAAACATCAAAGCATGATAAATATTCAATAAATAATTTATTTTCAGAAATGGTAAAACATGCTTTTTAAAACCATTCAAATCCTAAAGCATCACTGTAAATGCCAATATTTGTAACATCCGCGCCAAAAAACTAGAACAGTCGCCAGATATATATTAAGACGAGGAAGAATTTGAGAAGTAAAGTCTCCGATGCGTTTTTCAGTAAATTTTTCTGCTAAAGATTTGAGACCATTAAAGCACAAGGTAAGAGAACTTATTAGTTAAGGTTTTGATAATAATATCGAGTTATTTTATATAATATTTATAGCAGCCTTGAAGCTAGTTAGAGATTCATCCAATGAGCGTTGTAATCGATATGTGAGCGTGTGAAGAGATCTAGAATCGTGGTTCTTGTAACTCATTTGATAATGTTTCTAGGGTTATTGTCCTTAAATAGAAGAGATTTTTTTTAAACTTGATAATCCAAATGTAGACATTTTATTTAAATAGTTGTAAAAAAAAATTCCGGGGAAAAATCAAAGGTAAGTATTTCTGGGAACGTAAAGGTTTCTTTGGAAGATTCCCCATCTTGCATCTTAAAGGAAGACTTTAACAAGATTGATCGAAGGGAAAAGAGAAAGTTTAAAATTGGCTCGGGAGTGGCAACAGAAGGAATATAAACTCTCAGGAGAGCT
Source organism: Timema californicum (assembly GCA_902141385.1). Taxonomy (NCBI): domain Eukaryota; kingdom Metazoa; phylum Arthropoda; class Insecta; order Phasmatodea; family Timematidae; genus Timema; species Timema californicum. The sequence goes on from CABFOW010000640.1 coordinate 24,714, forward strand.
CTATAGACTCCTTAAACTGTCACATCCGTAAACTAGAGGATAAACCCGGGGGAACACCAAGGTTCGCGACTAAATGGATTCTTCGTATGACGGAAAGTTGTGACGTAATATTGAATTTTTAATAGCGGGATCTAATGTAAAGATTAGGTGAAAGGTTAGCACATCTGTGATCAGGCCCGAGAAAACAGGGCGTGAAGAGAATGTTTCAAAATGATTCCCACAATCCACTCCGAGCCTGATTAGAGTAAATAGATTGCGTAGATGAGGACCATTAATAGTATTATCGGTATTTTTATTTAAGTTTATTAGCGCCACGTCTCACTCCCCCTTTCAGGTTATACAAATAATAATTTAACAGAAGTGGACCTATATTTGCGTGGGGAGAGAGAAGAAAACCATTTAGGAAAAAAAGCACCCCTCAGTACATCAGTAATAGAGCCTCGATCTCCCCGTAATCGGAAGTCAAGTATTTTATGAAAGTGACGCCTTATACCATGCGGCCACAAAAGTGGGCCTCTATCAACGTAAAACTTATCAAAGGTCTCTCAATCACCCATTATTTATCCTCTCTCACTCTCTCTCTCTCTCTCCTACAATCAGATCAGCTCATTAAGTCTCTTAGCACTTTTTTGAGGAGGACAAAAAAAAATTAATCTATTAAAATTAGAAACCTAAAATTCTCTTTTATATTTTCATTTTCACAAGTTACGACGTGAATTAAATTTGAAATTTATAATCCAAGAAAAGCTCTACACTCTAATTTGATAAAATACCAATTAAGTACTTGCTCTTTTTTATTTAAATTAAAAATCTTATGAGCCTGGCTATTTTTTCATCTTCCCCAATGGTCACAGGTTATAAGGCGTCAGACTCACAATAGATTGGGACTTCCAAAGATCGGGAGATTGGGGGTTCAGCACCCGCTCCCATATACTGATGGTTGTTTTTCTTAAATGGGTATCTCATCGCCCTCCACGCAAATGCGGGGATTTAAACTTCCTCATCCCTGGCATATTAGGCTCATTAGTACACAATATGCTTACATCCCGAATGGATAGTAAGAAGCGGTGCAAAAAAAAGTACGATACGAAACTGACGTCTTTGTCCGCGTGCTCACAAGTGCCGGACTATAGTGAGTCTGACGGAATATCGAGTGAGAAACTAAACGATCGTTTGACCAGTGTGATGAAAAAATATATTTAGCACCGCGTCTTACTACCCGTTCGGGTTATACGCTTTAAGTACTAATTACTCTAATGGATTAGGAATTGGGAAGGTTTAATTAGAGGAAGTGAACCCGCATTTGCGTGGAGGGAGAGTGGAAAACAATTTAGGGAAAAACCACCACCAGTTCACCCGAGTGAGATTCGAACCTAGATCTCCCCGTCCTCAGCAGTCGAGCTTCAACACGACAAGCACGTTAGCCAACTACGCCACCGAGGCGGGTATTTAAAAAAAATATAAATGATAAATCAAATGAGAGTTAGGCCCACCCAAAATTACAGGATTTCCTTTTTGTGATCGTTTCCTGTTCCTCTTGATTGCTAGCCCCCCCCCCTCCGCCCCGCCTCCCACACACACACAACCCCCTCCCCCTATTTCTCACTCATTTCAAAATGTCCCTCTCCGTTTTTAAAAGCTAGCAGGTGTTTTGAATGAACCGGAGAGGGAATTTCAGATAATTAACGCGGCAGCTGATTCGTGTAATTAGGTTTGATTTCCTCCCCGTTGTTGTGACAAAGCGTTTAAACACTTGCAAGTTACGGTTCCGACCGCTTGCTATACCCCATCCACGGTAGGAGTGTTGGTAAATTACACAGTAAAAGTTACCAGATACATTCTCATGTGTCCATCCGCCAAAACATGTGTTGTGTTACTATCACTTTTGCTTTTAACTATATTTTTCTTTTAACAACTTTTTTTTTACATCTTCTTCTAGCTGTCAGCTACCACCACTCCTGTGGCGAATGGACTCTAATTAGAATCCCATATAGAATGAATAAAATTACACATGTTCAAATTAAAAGTCTTAACTGATTAACAACCATAATATAAACACTAATAAAATACGCACACTAACAGCACTAACTACGCTATGAGCACTAACTACGCTATGAGCACTAACTACGCTATGAACACTAACTACGCTATGAGCACTAACTACGCTATGAGCACTAACTACGCTATGAGCACTAACTACACTATGAACACTAACTACAACTACGAACACTAACTACACTATGAACACTAACTACACTATGAACACTAACTACACTACGAACACTAACTACGCTATGAACACTAACTACGCTATGAGCACTAACTACGCTATGAGCACTAACTACACTATGAACACTAACTACACTATGAGCACTAACTACGCTATGAACACTAACTACACTATGAACACTAACTACACTATGAACACTAACTACACTACGAACACTAACTACGCTATGAGCACTAACTACGCTATGAGCACTAACTACGCTATGAGCACTAACTACGCTATGAGCACTAACTACACTATGAACACTAACTACAGCTATGAGCACTAACTACGCTATGAACACTAACTACACTACGAACACTAACTACGCTATGAACACTAACTACGCTATGAACACTAACTACACTATGAGCACTAACTACGCTATGAGCACTAACTACGCTATGAGCACTAACTACACTATGAACACTAACTACACTATGAACACTAACTACACTACTACCCACCACTGTTGTTTCAGGCCAGAGTGTTGTTCGAGGTGACGTACAGTGTCCCAGATGGCTCGGCCAGCTCCTGGACACTATGAGCACTAACTACACTATGAGCACTAACTACACTATGAACACAAACTACACTATGAACACTAACTACACTACTACCCACCACTGTTGTTTCAGGCCAGAGTGGTGTTCGAGGTGACGTACAGTGTCCCAGATGGCTCGGCCAGCTCCTGGACAGGGAACGAGGCGTACGAGGCTCTGGACGACGAGCAACAGATGCTCATCAACATCGAGCAGAACATCGCCAACCTGGAGAGGAGTCTGTCCCAAGGTCGCAGGGGGTCCTGGCAGTCGGCAGAGGGAGGTGACAGGTCACGGCAGGAAGGGGGCAAGGCCCTCAAGAGAGGGGGGTCCCTCAGTGCACCCGAGAAGTCGCCGGCCCCCGAGAGGAAGAGGTGAGGGGGACTGGAGGGATGTAAGGTTCAACCTAGACTGGTGATAAAAGGAGGATCAGGAAAAAAATAAAGTGTGCCCTCAAAATAATGCCACCTCAATATATCCTTCAAAAGTGTGCCTCTATTAACGTGTCCCCTGAAGTGTGCCGTAATTCCCGAGTGTTATTGTCTTCAGGAGCTCGACGCTGAAGAGCATGAAGAGTTTGATGCGTCTAGGGAAGCAGCGTCCTCCGAGAGAAGAGGACGCTGATGAGAGTCGCGCGCTGCTGTCTAAAGAAGGGGGCGAGACCCCCAGACACCAGATGGGCCCCGGAGCCCCGCTATCCCGCGCCAGCAGCGTCACCTCCTTCTCGTCTGACGAGAGTCAGGCTAGCGGCCCAACGCTCGACCGACCACGGTCCAGGAGGTGAGGACACCAAGAGATGACGAGCACACTTTAAAACAGATCACAGCTCTGCTGTTGTAAAGAAAGGAATCTTGTATCCAATATCCCGGTTAAGTGAGTGTGAGACGGGTTCTTAAGGTGGAAATCTAGAGGACGCGAGTAAAAGACACGTTTTATAGCGAAACATTTCTTAGCCAAAATAAATAAAATATGGTTCCAGAAGAAACATAGTGTTTTTTATTTTCATCACATAAAAACATTTTTTGAATATCTGTCATGAACATATTAGCATTTGATGATAATATTTTTAAATAAAGATACAAAGTCATTAAATTCCAGGGCAACCTTGACATAAAATATTCAACAACTGTTTATATCATATTGTGAAGAAAACTAAACGCTACGTTTATATTGGGGAATTATTTGATTTATTTTGGCCAAGAAAATGTTTGTCTATAAAAACTGCAAAACAGTGACCTTTTCTCGCGTCCCCCTACACTACCACCTTGAGGACCACATGTACATCTGAGACAAGGTGATGACATGTCTCGCAGCGGGCTCGTAGGTTAGTCATCCCGTGATTCTGTTCCGAGCTAGCGGCCATGGTGGTTGATAGTCCAGATAACATTTCAAGCGGTGAGACGTGAAGATTTACCAGCCAGGCTGGTATTAATATATATCTTGTATTCGTCCTCATTATCATCATAAATCTGTTTTCACCCTGTGAACAGGTCAGTTTAGTAAAATGCCTCCATATTCCTCTTTGATTCCACCATTCCTCATCCTTTATTTGCTTCCAATATTCTCCTCTCACTTGCATGCACCCTTATTGATATCTGCTCCTTCCATATTTATTAGTATACCTTGGGATATTTTTCCTGCATACTTGGTCTCCAGCATTATCATTGGTATTATCTCCTTTTCCTCCTTCATTACATGACCATACCATCGCACCCTTGTTTCTTCTACTATCTCATAAAATCCTATTTCTCTTGGTGACATCTGGCATGATCTCGAAGGCCTCCTCTTTTATTTTCTCTCTTACATTCATTGTCCATGTTTCTGATGAATTTGTAATTTGGGTACAAAATATACCCTAAGTTTGGTTGTAAGAACAGTAGAGAGAGTTAAAAGATTTTTTTACAGCCAACATTGATAACATTTTACTATATTATTTGTGTTATTTTATAGGTATTGATAATATTTATCAAAAGTGACAACTGCAGATAACATGAGTTGACGTATGAATATATTAAACTAGTTTTAGTAAATAACTTCCACTGTTCTTCCTACAAAAATCATACTATACGCTTTATATCACAGGTTATTAAACTTTTGTATTCATGCCCCCTTTTCATAAGACAAAATTACGAATGGCCTCGGACATTAAATTACATTACATTTCATTAAATTACATGGCATTACATTGCATTGCATTATATTACATTACATTACATTGCATTATATTACATTGCATTACATTACATTGCATTACATTAAATTGTATTACATTACATTGCTTTGCATTATATTTAAATGCATTACATTACATTACATTGTATTACATTACATTGCATTATATTACATGGCATTACATTACATTGTATTACATTGCTTTGCATTACATTACATTACATTACATTACATTGCATTATATTACATTGCATTACATTACATTGTATTACATTACATTGCATTACATTGCTTTGCATTATATTTAAATGCATTACATTACATTACATTGCATTGTATTACATTGCATTGATTGTATTACATTACATTACGGGGTAGGCAAGAAATTGTGCATATAACTCAAAAAACAATTCTGTACTTCCATCCTCACTATTTACACACTTCACTATCCTCGCATACTACCTTCGCTTCAACAAAATCTATAGACCGAGTTATACATACATGCTCTTTATTCTAAAAACTCTTAATGTTTCTCTTCATCACACATTCTTCTACAGCATTTAACTACATCTTACATGGCCTAACCCTTCCTTTTGATCCACACACATCATGTATCACATATCACAACACACATTTGCTTTGTGAGGTAAGTTATTTTTATAAAATAGTGTGTTTTTTTAGCAGTTTTGAATCAAACGAGAAATATAAATAATGAACAAAATTATCGCAAAATGTGAAGCTATTTCTATAAATCACAAACTATATATATGCAAACAACCAATAGAAACTATTGGTGTATCCTAGTTAACTGCACACATGATTATTAAAAATTGAGTATAACCTGAGAGGGTAGTAAGACGTGGTGATTAAAATAAAGGATTATTATTATTATTATTATTATTAGCACCGCGTCTTACTATCCGTTCGGGTTATACGCACTTACGCTAATGTGTAATGGTAGGGTTATTGTGATATGAAATGAAGGACCTACAGTTTAACGTGGAATCCGAACCACGGTGGAGACCTGGCATTCCCCACATTCACAAGATGTCTTGACAGAGGTGAAGGAAGGGTTTGGTAATCAGATAAATCTTTGCCGGGACCAAGGATCGAACCCCGGCCGCCAGCACAGAAGTCTGACACCTTACTCCTAGACCACAATAAAGGATTAAAATTGTTTTTGTGTAATCATGCTGGACGTACTAAACAAATGTATAATGAAACGTTGTAGTATATTATAATTTCAATAGTTTTATAGTAACTATTTAATTTACTCACGTCTGTTTAATGTTTGCTGCGAATAATTTTCACGACCCCAAGATGGGTTTTGGCCCACAGTTTAGAAACCAGTGCTCTATAGTCTATATAACACTTACTATGTTCCATAGCGGCTCTATTACGCACCTGTATAATATCTCCTCCTGCTGCCCTCTTCTCATTAAATACTCCATACTCCCATCCTTCTTCCTCGCGTTTTAAAATTATTTCTCTCTTTCTATCCTATGAAATATCTTCTATCAGAACACCCCGTGATTGAGCTACTCACCCGCCACACAGATATGTACAAAAGGTTGACTAAGAGATCTATCTCACGGCGCTAATACCACCTTGGTCACGTCTAAATTAACGACTCAGTAAAAAAGAAAACGCCAAAATTAACAATTTCTGGAATTAAGAATAGTTTACTGTGTGTGGTCTAGTGATTAGAGTTCCCGCTACAAATGCAGAGGTCCTGGGTTCGATACCTGGTGCTTACAGATCTATCTGTGAAGAGGAGGGTCTGGAACATGGTCAATTCAGCATCATGAGGTCAAATGAGATACTTGAATGGAAAAGTAAGGGTTCTGGTCTAGAAAAATGAGATTACTGGCTGGAGGGGTCGTTGTGCTGACAACATGACACCTTCTAACCACAGAAATTGACAATATCTTCACCAGCATATGGCGGTCACTCGGTTGGTATGGCTCGCTTGTGGGCTCACGTCATGGAGGATAAGTTCCTCAATGACCCGCCAATAAGGATATCTGTAATAAAATTTAATACGATTCAATGTATACATATTTTAAAGAGTGGGCATGAAATCCAAACGTCAAGCTCATATAGTCTGACGTTTCAGTGTCGTGAAGATAAGGGTTTAAATCATGGACATATGTACTGAAGATTCCCCCCTCCCTAAATGATTTACCGCTCTACATCCACGTAGATAAAGGTTCACGTCTTAGAGAGTCTACCGTACTAATTTATAGCTCAACTATGCTGATAGCCCGGGTGGGTAGTAATACACGTTAAAAATATCAGAGTAAAACTAGTTATTTTTAAAATGATATATTATTCCTCTGACAGACAGGCCCTATGAGAGAGCGTTGCAGGGGGTAAATCGTACCCGGGCCCGGGGGGTTAAAAGGGGCCTGAGAATTTCCCGGGATCTCAGAAAATGTTTGAATATATTGAAGACTTCTATTCATATTTCCACTACTAGTACTTTTAATAAATTATTAGTGTAGATATAATATTGTTGTCTTATTGATTTTACCTTATTTTTTAGATATAAAGGACAATATTTTTTTAAATTTTTTTTTCAGATAGGATATGTTAGATAATTCTTTTTGAAAAAAAGACAGGATTAATATAAAATGGAAGGGGACCCGAAAAAACTTTGTACCCCCTTATAGAATTCCTCACAGAGTCCCTGCATAGTAATTCATCAACAGCTCTTAGAAAGAGCTAAATCGTGATTAATAGCAACATTTGTTGAGAGAAACAGAATAGAAGTCTTCAATGAAGTTTCCTTACAAATACGTGATATGTATTGTTCAGCAAAGCTTAGAGAGTTCCGCGCTCTAGTTAATTCTCCGTTTCATAACATTAAACAAGTATTTCACACTTAACCTGATATCTCTCAGCTCCGGTTGACTTGACGTAAAACCACAATGGCGTCATGAAACACTATGCAATATTATAATAGAGCTCCGTTTTATCCTAATAGCACGTACCAAGATAGTTTTTATGCTCAAATATGTGTCGTATCAAGTTAGCTGTTTTGTTGAATACAGTTTAGATCATAAATTAAATTGTTCGTCTCGTATCGATTTGCCACGTTTGTTGATTCGATTGTTCATATCTGAGTTTGACATCTCATTCTATTAAGATACATCTAAAATTGTATTTGGAGTCTGTTTAGATTAAATTATATGTTCGTTGTGTTGCATCCGGCGTGTAAGGGTGAGGTAAACTTATTTAATTTTAATATTATTATTATTATTAGCACCGCGTCTTACTACCCGTTCGGGTTATACGCACTTACGCTAATGTGTAATGGTAGGGTGATTGTGAGATGAAATGAAGGACCTACAGTTTAACGTGGAATCCGAACCACGGTGGAGACCTGGCATTCCCCACATTCACAAGATGTCTTGTCAGAGGTGAAGGAAGGGTTTGATAATCAGATAAATCTGTACCGGGACCGAGGATTGAACCCCGGCCGCCAGCATAGAAGTCTGACACCTTACCCCTAGACNATAATCAGATAAATCTGTGCCGGGACCGAGGATTGAACCCCGGCCGCCAGCATAGAAGTCTGACACCTTACCCCTAGACCGCCAGGTCACCTAATTTTAATAGAATGGCTATCTGAAATGAGTAATTTATAGCTATCAATCTTTAAGTAGGCCTACATAGTTTTAAGACTAGCTCGGAATATAATTAAATTATAAGCTATAAATATTATTATATTGTGTAACCATGTATTCCTACCCGTTTAGTTTGTATTCGTCTGGACTAGCTACGTTTATGTGTCAAGGATGAGGGAAGATTGGGTTTTGAGTTAGTCTACCAGTATTTTCATGCAGGGGGAGTGGAAAAACTATTTAGGAAAAAGTATCATCAGCACATCTGACTAGGATTCTAACCCAAATATCCCCATCATAGTTAATCCAGTCAATTGCGAGACTGATGCCTTAGATGATTAGAACACTGAAGTGGGTAATTATCACTATAAACGTTGAACATTACTTACAATACGATTTATGAGGAATACTATTTATATTTTTATAAATTGTAGACGATGGCTATTATGTTATATAATGCATTTATTTTGAATTTGCCCATGGTTCTTACGATAAAGTATTTGAAAAACAGCAAAAAAACACCTATTTTCATTGTTTTGGCTAAACGATAAAGGAAAAGTTTTAGAATTATTTACTATAAGCCTTTTATTTTTATTTTGTTTAACTTAGTACTTTGTAAACTGTAACAATAAAATATTGAATCTGGACACTTTATTATTTGATGAATAGCTAATGGGATGGCTTAAATATTATTCTTTTCGAACTGTATCACGCCAGTTTCGCAGAAATTCTAAATATATTAAAATTATGTTGAAATATTCAACAATTTATTCTGAAACATTATAATTTCAACATGTATAATTTAACACACCCCCTCCACTCTTTCCCTTTCCTAGTCCTACCTCTTCTCCAAACAAACAAAAAAGATTGACCTTCCATTTTCAACCCATTTGAAATTTGAATGCGGTACTAGTGTAAAAAATATATTTTTATGATAATATTCTCAATGGGTGATCGAGGGGCTCCATCACCACCCACTAACCTTCCTCCCTCCTCCCCACTCTTTCTGTCGACTCTCAAAATATTAATTAGGTCATATATCATCATAGTTCTAGAGCTTCTATACAGGATTGACAATCTCGCCATCATGAAAGCTTCCAACATAGAACTTTTAAGAGGCCGGTTGGACCACAATAACGAACTTTGAAAAGGAATCAGAGCTTTTATAAGTACAGAAGTGTCCCGATTATCCGAGGTTAGCGGTACCAAGGCGGTCTCGGATAGCCAAAAACTAGGATGATACAAAACATTACTTTTAAACGCACCAGTCTGACAACTGAAAATAAAAGTAATGAGAAATCAATAAACTGAAGCTATGACGCTAAGGGACAGGAAACAAGACTTGACAGTGGCAGACAGAAATATTTACGGTGCCACATTACAGTACAAACAATGAATCACCCAATGATTCCCTTCGATACTCATACCAGACAAGTGAACCAGTTTAATGAGGATCATTCCATAGACATTCACACAAAATGTAAACTGTGCTACCTCCTTAAATAATAAGGAACCTTAGATGATCGTGTCTTGGATAATATGGAACCTCGAATGATTGGGCCTAAATAATATGGAATCTTAGATGATTTGGTGTGGATAATATGGAACCTCAGATAATTAGATGTGGATAATATAGAATCTCGGATGATTGGGTGTGGATAATATAGAATATCGGATGATTGGGTGTGGATAATATAGAATCTCAGGATGATTGGGTGTGGATAATATAGAATCTCGGGTGATCGTGTCTTGGATAATATAGAACCTAGAATGGTCGTGTCTGAATAATATGGAACCTAGAATGATTGGATCTAGATAACATGAAACCTTAGATGATCGTGTATTGCATAAAGTGGAACCTCAAAGGATTGGGTCTCTATAATATAAAACCTCGAATGATTGGGTCTCTATAATATGGAACCTAGAATGATTGGGTCTTTATAATATGGGAACTAAAATGATTGGGTCTGTATAATATGGGAACTAAAATGATTGGGTCTGTATAATATGGTAACTAAAATGATTGGGTCTCTATAATATGAAACCTCGAATGATTGGGTCTGTAAAATATGGAACCTCGAATGATTGGGTCTGTAAAATATGGAACCTAGAATGATTGGGTCTGTATAATATGGGAACTAAAATGATTGGGTCTCTATAATATGAAACCTCGAATGATTGGGTCTGTATAATATGGGAACTAAAATGATTGGGTCTGGATAATATTGAACCTCGAATAATATGTAAACTTGGATGATCTGGTTTTGGATACTATGTAACTGGAGATGATCGAGTCTCGGATAGTATGGTACCTCGAATGATTGGCTCTAGATAATATTGAACCTCAGGTGATCGTGTCTTGGATAATATGGAACCTTGGATAATCGGGTATGTACAGTAATTCTCAGACATTTATTGAATAGCAATATTAGTATCCTGGTAGGAAGGAATGCATAATATGAGAGTTAAACAACTGCTGTTATAAATATTTATAAAACCACACTAATCAAATATTGAAATGATATAATTGTTCATAAAAAAAAGATATCATTGTAGTTTCTAAAAGAACCCTTATTTTAGAACCCGACTGTAGCTGGTCCATTGACACAATTTAGATGTCTCGTAGCACCGTCATTTGGCGTCCCCGACTCCAAGTTTATTACGTGGAAATACCTGTCCCGTCACCATCTACAGTCTGTATAATTTTATACCTGAAGATATAAATAACCATTTACATTCAATATTGTTTAAAAATTACTCCAGGATGGGTCTAGGGTTTAGTTCCTGTACGAAGGAGACAATTTTAGGCTATATTTAATACACATGTATCATTGATAATACGTAGTTTAACCAACTTAATTATATGTAACGTCCAAAAAAATTCTGTTTGGTTTAAAGTTATTAAATTCTCAGCACTGACCGACAATAAAATGGAACCAAAGCATCATTATTTATTCTGGAAAGTTTTAAAATTGAGATTTGATTTTAAAAGAATGGCTTCTTCTAAGCTCTTGGTCAGTATTGGTTTTATGGCTGGCTATTGAATTGTTGCAGAATTAAATCTCTTCCATGACTTCCAACTCTCTGACAGTTATTGCAGACAGTTGGTATAGCTGAAGTGTGACATTTATACCAACTGTTCCAGGTTGAAATCCCTCCCGTCGGTGACCACCTCCGCGCTGAAAGCCCAGGAATTTCAAATGTGTCTAAATGACATTGCAGACAGTTGGTGTAACTGCGGTGTGACATTGCTACCAACTGTTCCAGGTTGAAATCCCTCCCGTCGGTGACCAACTCCGCGCTGAAAGCCCAGGATTTCCAACTGTGTCTTACTGTGATTGAGGCCAGACAGTTGGCAGGACTGAACATGGACCCAGTGGTTTGCGTGCAGGTTGGGGAACAGAGAAAGTACACGAGCGTGAAGGAGAGTACCAACTGTCCTTATTACAACGAGGTTAGGACTCACACAAATAACAAGATTAACAACTACAGAGCTTTTGTTTTTCTTCAAAAACAATCATTTATTACCAATTTAATAATATTAATTTAAATTAGTTGAAAACTTACCCTTGGACAAGGAAATCGAACCAAGAACCTTTGGCTTAGCACCAATGTTCTACCAATGAGCTCCATCACTCATAATTTGGGGCTGTGTCTGTGATGTTAGCTAATTAAAAACCCCATTTTTGAAAGAAAAAACTAATTTAAAAAATGGTATCTTGGAAAAATATTTTATACAATGTATAATAATATACTCGTATACTGGTTTTTCTAAGATAAATTAATTTAAGAGTACTTTACTTTTGACAAAATTTTAAAATTATTTGCAACGGGCCTTTTAGATTTGGTTCAAAATAGATAGCTGTGAATTGGTTTTTACTATAGCTAAGCATATATTTTAATTTTTACAAATATAAACATTTTGAGAAAGTATTAAAAAGAGCTCATCTTTGAAACTTTTGATTTTTTTCTTAAAATGGATTAAACAGTTTTGTTTAAAATATACATAGGAAATGTTTATTATGATTAACAAGATGAAGTGTTTGATTAAGGTTTTTTTATATAAATGTTTTCCAATCTCCACCCACGCAAATTTAATCTTCCACGTCCTTAAGATCTTTGCCTACTCTGAGATTTCGAAGCTATTTTGCAAAGCGGGCTGCATCTCAACTTGGCGTTCCTAAGAAGTCTAAGCACGATCACACTTAGACGCCAATGTACAAAATAGAAAGAGAGGGAAGAAAATGAAAGGTTCACCCCGAGAGGGCTTTTGTCTATGTACTCATAAACCTTTCCTTCTTCCTCTGACGAGTTTACACACTCTCTTTAATATCAGTGCCCTGAAAATATTTACTTTCTTTTTAATTTTTCCTTTTTCTGGATTCTTATATCCTATATAGACATATTATGCTACCACGTTACTACGTTTACAAAATAAAGCTATTTTAAGATAAAAATAATAATTTTGTGACGCTGTAGGACTATTTTTATTATTTAATAATTAATGGTTTTTGTTTTAACGTTATATCTTTAAAACTCACTGAGTAAAACTTAACTGAACATATAGAAGTGGAACTTTTTTTAATTGCCCCAGTAGAATATTTTAGTTTAATTTTATACAAACTACGATCTCAGCCCATACTTGAATATCTGTCATGAACATCATTTGTACAAAAAAAATCCTTCTTTTAAAAAGTCCTAGCAAAATTTCATGATACTCATGACATATAATCAGGAACTGTTTAGATTACCACGCGCAGAAAATTAAACTAAACGTAGGCCCCATATAATGAGGCAATATTTTATTTTTTCCCTCCGCCCCTTTTTCCCCTAACATCTAAAAAATAATAATTGAAGTTTCTTGTCAAGAAAAACTGTAAAAAAAAATAATTACATTAGCATACGTTCCCTTTTCACCCTTCTTAAAAGAGAAGTCAAAGTTAACGAAATGTCACTGTGTTCCCCGTGTTTGAAATGCAGCTTTGTGAAAGCTCTCTTGAGGTCATATCACAAAATGTCACGGTCCCTAAACGTACTCTCTCGCTTTGTTAAAATACACAGAAAGGACAGAGAGACAGATGACGCCCAAGTTTCTAACAGAGAGACAAATGACTCCCAAGTTTCTATCAGAGTGACACTTATAAAGGAAAAAAGAAAGAAAGCTAATAGCTGTAATTTTAGTTTTTATTTGATTGCTTTAAAGAATAATGGATAGGTATATTTACAAGTATATTCAATTTTAGAACACTTTTATTTTAATTAATATATTATTTTACTTAGTACATTCAAAACCAGATTTGAAGTATTTAATGTGCACTTTCCGAACCAATTGATTATATCATCACAGGACTTATAAATTAACTTAAATCTAGAAGAGACACGAAATTAAGTCCCTTGGTCGTTAATTCATTACTTTGAAAAGGATAGCCCCAATTTAACTAATTATAAATGTTTCGTCCAGGCCAGGAATCAAACTCGTGACCCTTATCTCAGTGGGCAGACACGCTACCAACTAGGGCAAGGTTTCAGCATTCTGAGGATTTTTTTTTTCCTTTCCATGTCTCAGTACCCATTCTGGCTATGCAAATACATAAATCACGCTAATGAAATAAGGATTATTAAGATAGAATTTTCGAGGAAATGTACCTGAATTTAGGTAGAGAGAGACAGTGGAAAAACATTCAGGAAATAAACACCATCAGGACATCCAACTAGTATTTTAACGCCGACCTCCCCGTTTCCATCAGTCTAATCTAACAAGAGTGTGACGTGCTAGATCACAAACTTTGATGCAGATTACTGATTATTTAATCGAATGATTGGGAAGATGAATTAAATAAGTGTTTCCAAAACATTTGTCAGTCACGGGGTGACCAACTTTATAAATTAAGAAAATACCTCCCATCTTGTAAAGAATGAACCCCCCATTCCAAAATTAAATAAAGCTCCAGTGACAAGCAGATTGTGTCCATGAGTTTAAGAATAGATATGATATAAAAAGGTGGGGTGATGGATTTGGGATAAAAAGCTCGATTTTTGTCGTCAAGGTTCGAGTTCTGACCAGTTAAAAGCAGGAGTGTCTTTTTTTTCTTCATACCATATGGTTCACCAGACTTTCTTCCAGGTGGATGAAATTCTGGTGCATTTTCTTGAAGTTCTCCCTCCTTTCTCTGTTCGCTAATGATGTCTTACAATGTGTAGTTAGGGCGTTTTGTTTAAACCAGTGTTGTGCCCTGAAATGTTGCCAACATAAGCACAGTAAGTCTAAGTTGTACTTGTAGTGTGTTCCCATCACTCAGTACAACACTAATTGGTTAGGTGTCGGCAAACATACATTCCCATGTGAGGTTGTAGAGCAGAGCCTGTGTATGAATGGTCAAATGGGGACAGAGTGGGTGATAACATACATTCCCATGTGAGGTGTGTAGAACAGAGCCTGTGTATGACTGTTCAAATGGGGACAGAGTGGGTGATAACATACATTCCCATGTGAGGCGTATAGAACAGAGCCTGTGTATGACTGGTCAAATAGGGACAGAGTGGGTGATAATATACATTCCCATGTGAGGTGTGTAGATCAGAGCCTGTGTATGACTGGTCAAATAGGGACAGAGTGGGTGATAACACACATTCCCATGTGAGGTGTGTAGAGCAGAGCCTGTGAGTGATTGGTCAAATGGGGACAAATTAGGGGAGAACATATCACAGAGATAATTTTAAAGCCCTTGGCCCTGTCAAGTGCAAGTCTAAAACCTAATTTTTGGGATGTTGGTTGGAAGGGTGAAAGGTGTGGCGTGGCTTCACAACCGACCAAAGTATCCTTCCGCGCCAACAAGAACAGATGGATCACGGAAACTGTAGATGGCGTTAGCTAACTGACAGGTCTTGCAGGAAAAAGCACACGTTTGGAAATATTAGCTTTCTCGAAAACGAGTAAAATTTTTATAGTAATATTTTCAACACCTTTTCTAAGATAATGTATTAATGTTTATTAGGTGTTATATTTTCTTATTTTTTGTTATGAATCCCACAGCTTTCTATTGAAAAATGTCAAAATTATTGATATTTGATCACTGTTCAAATTATAAAAATAATAATAATATAAAAAGTATAGCTTAATCATCATGCTCCTATGGCTTTGCATTTCCACACCAAATGGAAAGGTCTAATCGCCTTAAGCTGTCATGTCACAACTTAAATTCATATTAATAAAAAAAAATCTTGAAAGAGCAAATCTTGTCTTAAAAAATCTACTAAATTATTGTGACTGTCCTTTATTTTACTTTAACCTTTAATGTAATCTACATACGAGACATTCTTTTACCAGTCCTTCTTGTTGAACACTGCATTGGTAATTTATTTTTGATTAAAAACAATAAGTTTCCATTTTGTTTCACTCTAAATTGAACAAGTTTGTAACGAGGAGCGTTAAATTTGTTTGGACTCATTACAAAGCGAAAACATTTATCTCTTTAGATGTTTCATTTTTTATTCTATTTTATATGAAGAAAGTTATCTCTCAAACAAAAACTTTAATATAAAAACTACTGAGAAGTTAAATTATATTCTTGTTTTTTTTTCTCTCTTTTTATTTTTCAGTACTTTGTTTTTGATTTCCACATGCCACCAGTGATGCTGTTTGACAAGATCATCACATTGTCGGTAAGTGTTGAATAATATAAGACATATTTAATCTCAACCTTTGAATATAAATAATTTCAATTATAATTATATAAATTAAAATAGCCCTTTAAAAGCTTTGTTCCAATAGATTATTTACCGAAAATTTCACTAAAAAGTACTATGTATTATTATTATTATTATTATTATTATTAATAATCTACTTTAATGGCAAACACAAAGTCAATCCAATTAAAATGGAGTTCAACAGAATGATACACATAAAAACACACAAATAATGAAATAGAAAAACTAGAGCTAAATTACACATGGATTACATAATATGAGAAACAGAGATAAATTTAACACAAACATGGCAACCATAGATCAATTTAACACAAACACAAATAATTAGTGTGTGCACACTTACAATCATTGTTCTATACACACTTTAATAAAATTGAGGTCATTAACATATTGCCTGCTTTCGCAACAGGCCATTACAGTATTAAATCCAAAACACATTTATAATCCAGTAGCATTAGTGGTTATACAAATTTTAAAAGAGAAACATATGAGAATAATTGATTAATGTTTGTGTAAATAAAATATAATATTGGGCCTATAGATAGATATGTATTCATAAATTTCACACAAATATAATTCTGTAAATAGATCAATCATTTAATAAAATTAATTGGAAGCCTGTTGGTGGTTTCCAGGCGAAGAAAGTCTTGACAGGACCGTACTGATATATTTTACCCTGACTACCACATTATCCATTTACCGAACCACACACACCATAACATAATGAATGAATGTTTATTGGATTTTGAGGTCAAGATTGATAGAGAACGAGAAGGTACAGTTTGCTAGTACAATCCAGTCAAGCATTTCTTGGCTTGGCAACAACAAATGGTTTATCACTGGATTAATACAGTATAATAGAATGTAATATACTTATTTGGAATTTAATTATTTGTATTTTAATTGAAATGCAACTGTTATTTTTGTTAATTTTTTTATAAGATTTTAACTCAATATTCCAAACCCTTTTAAGTAGTCAGACCCACTCTATAATCCAGCGGTCATACATAGTTCCTGCCAATAGATCCAGAAGTCCCGGGTTCGATCCTTGGTGCTTCCAGATTTCTCTGTGAATCAGTGGGTCTGGTGTGGGATCGATTCAGCCTCATGAGGAAAAAAACATGAAGAGCCACTTGAATAAAAAAGTAGCGGCCCCAGCTTAGAAAACTTATATTAAGGGCCATAGGGTTCATTGTGCTGATCAAATGACACCTTCTAGCCACATACGGCTGCCACTAAGTTGGGATGGCTCGATTGGAATATGCATACTAATTATTGCTAAGATTAACAATAAAGTTACTTTTAGTGACTTTTTGTTTTTAAATGGCTTTTAGCTACTCAAGTAAACAAATGTTTTTGTTACCTGTTACTTGTTACCTGTGCATTCATACCATATGCCAAAATGCCATTCAAAGTTTGACAGGTGTTTCGATCTTCTTGGGGAAACTTCTCATCTCTGATTGGAAAACCTCTTTATCTTTCTTTTTCTAGGTGTTGCATTCTAGAAAGTTATTGTGCTCAGGGACTGTAGTGGGTTCCTTCAAGATTGATCTGAAGACTGTGTACGACGCTCCTGGTACTGATATCATGATAAAACACAAGCTGAATTCAGCACAAAGTTTGCTGAGCGAGAACTCTTTCAATGGATTTGGTGGCCTTTTGCTATTTTTTTAAAATTCTACTGGCTTGAAAAATAATTAAATATAACAAGATTTTTCACTCACAATTTTTACCCACATCGGTGGTGCTCACAAGATTTAACGCATCGATCTCATTAAATACTGTTTTAAAATGGCGTGAAGATCTTGGTTTGGAAACTTAGCCCGATATAATGCAGGTGCATTTTCTCTAATATATCTTTATCCCTGAGAATAATTTGTTGATATCCCTTAGTATTAATAGCACTTATTTTTTAAAAATGTGTAAAATGTCAGAAAAATTAATGTAAAACTAAATTAATATCACTTTGCTGATTTCAGCTTTTATTTTATTAATAGGTCTGTCTGGGTTGTATGAAGGACGAGAGTGAACCATTTAGGAAAAACCACCCTCAGTACACCCAACTGAGATTCAAACCCAGATCTCCCCATCTTAAGCAGTACAGTTTATAGCAAGAGTGACGCGTTAAGAATATTTGACCACCGAAGCGGGTTTCAAATTCATTCAAATTGGTTATAGCCAATAGAGTTTCGTGATGACCACAGGTTTATTCAAATTTAAATATAAAATTTAAAAAATCTCTTCAAAGTATTTTTGCTCAGTCGCTTTGTAATGCTCTTGATTTGATTATATTTTTATCTCAAGAAATAAATTGCACAAAAACCATTTTGTTTCATTCTATCAACCCCTTTCTCATTTTATGTCTTGCTCAAATTTTGTATGAAAATATATACCTCCACCATTTTACTTTTTTTTTCTTCCGCTGTTTTTTTTATTGTATGCAAGGTTTTTTTTCTTGTTCTTTTTTTATTTTATTTTTTCAACCTGTCACAGGTTCTTCAATCAAGAAACATACTCAGATCAGACAAAATGTTGGGGAGCTTTAAGTTAGATGTGGCAACAGTGTGGGCCCAGCCAGGTATGGTAAATCTGGCACACCAGTCGTACAAGTAAACCAAATAAGTATTTTT
>CABFOW010000640.1:60208-75110 GCA_902141385.1 Timema californicum
TCTGTGCTGGCGGCCGGGGTTCAATCCTCGGTCCCGGCACAGATTTATCTGATTACCAAACCCTTCCTTCACCTCGGACAAGACATCTTGTGAATGTGGGGAGTGCCAGGCCTCCACCGTGGTTCGGATTCCACGTTAAACTGTAGGTCCTACATTTCATCTCACAATCACCCTACCATTACACATGAGCGTAAGTGCGTATAACCCGAACGGGTAGTAAGACGCGGTGCTAATAATAATAATAATAATTATTATTATTATTATAAATTGTATACAGTGCAACTATAACCATTTTATTAATCACATTTAAAATGTGTGTGAGTTATATATTAAGTGTTTGTATGAACTATTAGATAATCAAAAGCAAGTGCCAGCCAAAATTTCAAAAGAAACTTTATAATTTAATAAACCCTATATACATTTCTGTACTTTCAAAATACGTTTTCTCACATCTCGATATTTTTTTCATTTTCTAGTTTTGATACTGTCTCGAATTGATAAATTGGTTCTCACACATCCCTACTTAATTTCTATGACGCAAGTGATGTTGTAAATGTATTTTTTTTTCAGGAGCAAATAGGAAACATGGCCAGGAATTTAAAAGCCTTGGTGACCAAACATTCGTTCAAGGAGAGGTATAAGACAGCTCAGACATATCTACATAAGTTGAGGTTCCTCATTGAAGATGTGAGTAGCCCCCCATCATAAACATGACGCTCTATTAATTGCTTAGACAACTTTTAAATTTTTACTAACGTCAAACACATATAATTCCTAGGTTTAGTTCACTACTTTAAAACTATCTCACCTCCAATTAACCGGGATATAAGATACAAGATTACGCCTGTATAGAAATCGTAATGAAGTGCGGTTTTCTGAATTCTTTACTAAACGACAACAACAGGATAGGGATTAGTTTATGGTTTTCGATTTTAAAATTATTGTTTTTCAATCTTGTATTTTTTTTAAATATGCTAAAATAACTTACTAATCTAAATTCCATTGTTTTTTAAAGTAAAATAAATAAAACCACAGCACAACACATTATCTAGTTTAAGCTGTATTACCTACATACAAGGGTGTAGAAAGTTCATTTTTATAGGGGGAGGAGCATCCATTCAAAAAATTTACTTTACATTTGTCGACCTCGGTGATCTTGGGGTAAAGTGCTCGCCTCAGGACCCGATGTTCGTAGGTTCAAACCCAGCCGGGGTTGACAGAATTTTCTTGAGCGATACAAAGCCATAACACAACTTCCTTCGGAGAGGAAGTAAGGACGTCAGCCCTATGTCAGATGTGGCATGTAAAAATAACCATGGGATGTGTGTGAAAATACATTTCCTGGCAAAATTGGTGGACCTTTTCACTCTCGCTTATAGAAATTATCATGTGCTGATATATATAAAGGGTTCAGAAAGTGCATGTTAAATACCTCAAGTAAATAAAATAAAATACCATATCATTAGACAGTAAAAAAAATGTATACATATTTATGATCCCAAAGTGTCCATCAAATTCCGAGAGGGGGTAGACCTCCTCAATTCATCCCATTTCTATTGCCCTTGCCTACGAAAGTCATGAATCCTTAATTTATAAACCCTTAATTTACCCTGTAAGGTTAAAAGCTTACTTTGAATTATTCCACTATGGTGTATTATTATTATTATTATTATTATTACTAGCACCGCGTCTTACTACCCGTTCGGGTTGTACGCACTTACGCTAATGTGTAATGGTAGGGTGAATATGAGATTAAATGAAGTACCTACAGTTTTACGTGGGATCCGAACCACGGTGGAAGCCTGGCATTCCTCACATTCACAAGATGTCTTGTCAGAGGTGAAGGAAGAGTTTGGTAATCAGATAAATCTGTGCCGGGACCGAGGATTGAACCCCGAACGCCAGCATAGAAGTCTGACACCTTACCCCTAGACCACCAGATCACCTATCACTATGGTGTAGTTTATAATATAGGGTCATAGTGTAGGACTGCTACCTTTCATAGTAAATAGAGTGTACAGTTAATGGTATATGAATAACAAAGCTTAGTAAATGTAAATGACCTTTAGGCTAAGGATAAAGCCGCAACGAGTATTATATTCCTAAATTTAAAAAGGACACCTGGAAACAAGAATCAAACACGGGACAGTTTAGATTTGCGCGCCAATTATTATCTACCAATAAAAAAGTCCTGGTCAAATTCTGTTGTGTCCGCGGCAGATATCTAAGAACTTTTTGAGATGAAAATGAGTAGAAAATTAAACTAAGCGTATCTGCTGAAGATGTGTTTTATTTATTTTGATCCAAAGGTTGTTTGTTGTGATAACTGTAAGAATCAATAACCTTAACTTGTGTTTATTTCACCCTAACTTAAGCTAAGATCTGTTCCCCTCTTCTCCCCCTTCCAGCCTCAGCACGCGATGCCCGACGTGTTCATGTGGGTGATAAGCAACGGTAAGAGGGTCGCCTACCAGAGGATCCTGGCGAGGGACCTCATCTACTCCATAGTGGACGAGGAGAGCGGTCGGGACTGCGCCAAAGTGCAGACGCTATTCCTCAAGGTACCTACAGCAAAGGTAGCCTTAGAGAGTTAAACTATTACTAAGCAAGATACATTTCCCCCGCACTTGGACTTGCATCTAAAAATCATTGCCGCTGACGCTGTAAGCTAACCTCACGCTCACTTAATATGGAATACTTGTTTATTTGTTGGTTTAAGGCTGTGCTTATCATGTTTTAAATTATTTTTTGCATTTTATTTTATTTTATTGTGAGAAAATGTCTGTGCTTTCTGGACTTGTAGTTGTAATAAAAACTTTAAGGCCTTCACAAAATATTTCCATTGTTACACGAAAAGGTTCACCATATTTATTGAAGTTTTTTTAAATATGTAGAAAAAAATTACTTACATTTACCAGAAATTGTAGGACCAAAAGTTTAAATTTAAAACACAACAAAACACATTGTGGTAATTGTCAGGGCCCCTTCTTAGGCACAAACAAGTAGAATTATTGTGCACTTTAGAACCTAAATTATTCTGGTACATATGTATACCTTTGCCCTTCTATCCACCTTTCAAAGTTCATTGTAGGTGGAGAAAACCATTGGAGGATCAAATATCAAAAAATGTTGATAAAAACTAAAATGTGTTTCTTTACACTTTTTTTTTTAAGAAAAACATTTAAGTCATTATTCTGATTCCTAGCTTGTAATGGTGTAGGATGTAAATTATCAGGGTTATTTTAAAAGAAAATTTAACAAAATAGGTGCACTTACCTTCCAAAATTTCTTTAAACTTTGCTTAAAATGTATTGCAAGTCTTAATAAAAAAAAATGTTTGAATGATCAACTTTATTATTAGAAAAAATATGGCTCATGCTATATATTATAAAATTGTTATATATTATTATTATTATTATTATTATTATTATTATTATTATAACTGTATATAATTAATTGATACTTGGGAATCTTAATCCAAAATTAAACTCTTAAACACAAAGCATGCATATCTCACACAATATTTGGTTTATAATAATTATTATTATCACCGCGTCTTACTACCCGTTCGGGTTATACGAACTTACACTAATGTGTAATGGTAGGGTGATTGTGATATGAAATGGAGGACCTGCAGTTTAACGTGGAATCCGAACCACGGGGGAGGCCTGGCATTCCTCACATTCACAAGATGTTTTATAATAATTGTATTAGCACTATTAAAGTATTAATGTGATTCACTAAATTGCTATGTACATATTTTTAGGACAGGATATTTTTTTAAACTATTTTTGCCCAAATTAAAACCCTCCTAGAAAGTGTGCAGGAAATGTTGTACCTTAATCAGCACAATTACTTAGGTTGAAAGTAAGACAATGATTGTACAATTAAATTGTAAATAATTAGCGAAGCTTATAAAATGGAAATGATCTTTAGGTACAGAAGTACAGAAGTGCTATCAATCATCACAATTGTAAATTCAAAAAATTACTCCTGGACATGGAGATTAAACCTGGGACCCTTGCCAATGCTCTACCTTTGAGGTATCCAGGATTCTTCAATCACAGTTTAAGGCAGAATCTGTGATGGACATGTGGAAATCATTGGCTACAATATCATTGATGCCGCAACTACGATTCCTGGATAGCTCAGACTTGGCTTAGAAACAAATATCAGCTACCAAATTACTTCGAAAAAAATTCCGGCTTTGACAACTACAAAGTTTTGCCAATAAAATTATCGACAACTAAATACTCAATTTATGGTTAGTCATTTTCATTATGAGCTGTTGTATATGTAACAAATATATATTCATCTGAAAAGATCGTATCGAAAATTGTGATAACTTGATTTATATGATTAGAATAAAATATTAAAACCAAATGTGCAATAAAACATTTTCCAATTGATTTTATTTCATAAAGATATATAAATTAACACAATATTATGTTTCTTTCAAACTTAAATAAAACTAACAAAACCTGTTCAAATTTCGATTTGGTTTCGAGAGTATATTTCATATATTTGATCAGCGTTTTTTGTTGGGTTTTTTTTCAAATTTAAAAAGTTGACTATGTAAACTCCTAGTTAAAATGGTGGCAATAATGTTTTTTTATTTATAATGCAATCCAACCAGTATTTTCAATTTAAACCTTAAGACCAAACAAGTTTGACATGCCTTCTTTAAGATATATTTTAAAAGGTGCTCATGTTCAAATCCTGGTCAGGAGTCTTCATAAAAATATTCGAAAAGATGCTGATTAGGGATGACAATGTTTTATATAGATATATATATTTATAAAAACATCACTATAGATAAAAATTAAAGTTATATTAATATATATATATCATCGTTTTAGTACACAGTATATTGATTAATTTATCTATATATTTCATGTATCGCTTTACACTTTAAACATTGTAAATCAAAATAAATCGATTGATTTTTTTCTCTATTTTTTATAATTGAAAAGATTTTTTTCCTTTATTTAATAACTTGTTTGCTATCTTCAACAGCTAAATATAACATTAAAAAGTGGAAATCTGTGACAAATAGGATTACATAACGGTAGCCATCTTAATAGCGCCGTTTCACCCACGTTCACTCACTCACTCACGTTTCACTCACGTTTACCCAAAACCACCTGCAATCAAATTTATTGGAAACTACCGATATATCGATATAGTTTGATTGATATAGCCTAGCTTTTAATATATAGCTGTGATATATATAAAATGATAAATATATTAATATATTAGAGAAATTTGGCAACCCTAACAGTGATACCGGCTAAATCCTCGACTGAAAGGTATCAACATTCGTTGCAGCTGCCGGGCAAGAAGGGCATAGGTCCCAGCGGGTGGTCTATACAGGCCAAGCTGCAGGTGTATATGTGGCTGGGACTACTCAAGCACAAGAAGAACTTCGTCAACGGACTGCCCAAGGGCTACGAGGTGTCCCACGAGTTGAGAAACGCAGAGAGGCCCAGGGCTATGCCCCCTTCTACCATACACTATGTGGAGAAACACGTGAGGGAATAACTGAAACTTACTATGACATTAGGTATAATATGTGTGGGTAAGAGTCGAGTGGTTAGGAAAAATATACAGTAGGAATGGAGCGCGTCTCCAATTTGATGAATCCAAGTTTTGTTTTTATCTAGGAATCCTGAATATTATAAAAAATTGTAAACATAACCAGTTTTGTTTACTACATTAATTCTTAAGTCTACATAGAAAATACAAATAGTAGATAAATGCCATTTTTGTTGTTATTATATGTTTAAATATGTGATAAATTAATTATATTGAGGTATAATTGTTAATATGTTGAGCTTTAAGCATCACTAAACAGTATAATAGGTAACTCCAAAACAATTTCTTCCTCAAAATTTGAAGGAACACCATTATTTTGTTAAATCTTGACTCCAATATTTTCTCAAATATGAGGGTCACAAATATTCTTAAGGCTTATAGTGAATTGAGGATTCGAGAATTCAAAAGTCTAATATTTAAATAATATATAGTTTTAAAATTTGTATGTTTTCTTTAAGTACAATGACACCCAAAAATTTATCAACTCAATAATGTCCTCTCCCACCCCTCAGACATTTCAGATGAGAGCCCACATGTACCAGGCTAGGTCGTTGATCGGCTCGGACGCGTCGGGCCTCTCTGACCCGTTTGCCCGGGTCATCGTCAGCGAGTACTGCAAGACAACGCAGGTCATCGACGAGACACTAAGCCCCACCTGGGACGAGCTGCTGGTTTTTGAGGAGATCCTGATATACGGAACCAAACAAGAGATCAAGAGTGAACCTCCCGCCATCATCATTGAGATCTTCGACCAGGACAAAGTGGTAAGGCACTGCACGCTTAACGCCCTGAATCAACTATGACATGCAGCACTACCAACTAGTAGTTCTGTGATTGATTGACCTGGCATCGTGTTAAGAATATTGTCATGTTCTTATCGCTTATACGGTTTTGTAATTTCTCTTTGGATTTAAAGTTGAATTATCTCCTATAATTTATCTTTGGATTTAAGGCGAAATATCTTCTATCATTTATCCTTTGGAGTTCAAGTTGAAATATCTCCTATAATTTATTGTCCTATTTCAAGTTGAAATATCTCCTATAATTCATCTTTGGATTTCAAATTAAAATAGCTCCTATAATTTTTCTTTGGATTTCAAGTTGAAACATCACTTATATATTATCTTTGGATTTCAAGTTGAAATTAATTCTATAATTTAACTTCGAATTTCAAGTTGAAATTTATTCTATAATTTATCTTCAAATTTCAAGTTGAAATTTATTCTATAATTTATCTTCAAATTTCAAGTTGAAATTCTCCTATAATTATTATTTGGATTTCAAGTAGAAATATCTCCTGTAATTATTTCTCTTTGAATTTCAAGTTGAAATACAGAAAATAAATTAAAATTATTTTCAATAATACCGTACATTATTTTCATAAAGAATCGCAATAGTTTATGGAGCTTAGAAAATAACACATACATACGTTGTTTGAGCCAGTATTAAAAAGTGTCCTCCCCCCTACCCCCAAATTTTGTTAAAATTATTTCACGCATTTGGCGGTAGTGGCAGAACAAGTAGACAGACAAAATGCTAAATGTTTGAGTTAAAGAAGGATCTTGCTCTGTATGGCCAAAAAAATTATGCACAAGTTTTCATTGTTTTAGATGCAAAGCTACACTTTAAATCATCTCATTTCCATTTTTTTCCTATTTAATTCAATACTCAATACAATCTTTTAAAAAAATGTAATTTATACTAAGATTTATTTTAAAAATTGATAAAATATTCAAATAGCCGTTTTGGAGGAAAAAAACTAAATGTCCATTCAATATCCCCCATTGACTAACCATTATTAATAAAATGTTAACAAAAGACAATAATTAATTTGAGAATTGTTGGCCAGTCATTTTTTATTGAATCTTAACTTTAGTTTACAGGCAAATATAATTAGTATGTCTTCCATTTTTTAGAAACAATTGTAGCAAGCGAAAATTAACATTTACCCGACTTCTTCTTGTCAAATAAAATTCCTTGACTTATTCAGTTTTCCCCCGTTTATAAGGTGCATATCGACCCCATTAATGATTTTGTTTCATTGTCACAACAGCCACAATAGTTCACACCAAGTCTGTGCAAACAGTGAGGCCGCACAGGGCCCACGATTTGGGTTTGAGGGGTAAGGAGGGGGTGGGGGGAGCTGCGCGCTTGTATAGTAGGTCCCCTGTGTAGACGATCTAGCAAATAATGTCGGTGTGTAAAAAATAAAAACATAATCATCTAGTTTGATTTATTGAACGAGTGAAGTGAGTTCTCTGTTTTAATTCCATTGATTTGCATTTCTCTGTTCGTCTGTGGTAGACAGTAATACCAAAACAAAAACTAATATTTTCAATTATATTTATTTTGGGTAAAACAAATAACTGGGGCCCCACATCTATTAAGGACAGCCCTGTTTCACACAGTGATAGTTTACTTGCTTGTACTGAATTTAGTACATAATTAAATACATTAACATCCACTGTGTGCTCAGATCAGTGCTTGTCTTGTACAAATCAACAAAAATACTTCAGTTGTGTGTGTGTGTTTGTGTGTGTGCGCGCGCGCGCGCGCGCGTGCATGTGTGTATTGCCCTCAATGAAACTCTTGTTTGTCAGGGAAAGTCCGAGTTCATCGGTCGTACGATAGCAAGGCCGCATGTGAAGCTTCTAGAAGAGGCATACTCCAAACCAGAGTTCCCGCCCTCTCTGGAGTGGTATGAATTAACGAGAGGACCAGACCACGCGGGGGAGCTGCTGGCAACCTTTGAGTTGCTACAGGTGAGATTCCTAATATGGGATACCCCAAGCTGTTACCTACTATGTATGACCCTCTCTGTAGTATTACTAGAGGACCAAACCATGCAGAGATACTGCTAGTCACATTTGAGTTGCTATAGGGTAAGTTCCTAATATGGAATATCCTAGGTTGTTACCTACTATGTATGACCCTCTCTGTAGTATTACTAGAGGACCAAACCATGCAGAGATACTGCTAGTAAACATTTGAGTGTCTATAGGGTAGGTTCCTAATATGGGATATCCCAAGTTGTTACCTACTATGTATGACCCTCTCTGTAGAGGACCAAACCATGCAGAGATACTACTCGTAACATTTGAGTTGCTATAGGGTAAGTTCCTAATATGGGACTCTTCAGGTTGTTACCTTCTGTGACCCACAATAGTGGGTGCATAAAGATGTGTATGAATTTCATTTTACCTGGTTTACCAGCAGCAGGATTATAATCCTGGCCGAGTGTATTGAGGTAGTGTTTTATAAATGGCTTACCACTCTTCCTCAATGCAAATGTGGGCGTACATTTACTTAAATACTCTACCTTCCTCATCCCTACACCATTAGTGTGCAAGATGCGTAACTAAAAAATAGCCTCCAGTGGGCCAGGAAATGTCTGGACTGGGCCCTTAACTCACAAAACTTCTTAAAGTGCCTTTAGTGTTTCAAATATTTTGCTAGAAATAGATTAAGTTGGAGTATAGAGGACATAAGTTTAGGTCCATTTTTTTGCAGTTATAAAAAATACACTCATGGCCAAAATAAATCAAATATTGCTTTAATATATACATTTAGTTTAATTTTATAAACATAGTAATTTCAATTGAAGCCAGTGGGAGTAAAGTTTGTGACAGCATGTTAACTGTCATGAGGTGAAACACGATAAGGAATCAAGTTATCCAGGAAAGAGTGGGAGTACAGGGAGTAAATGAAATACTAGAGAAAGCAAGACAGAGATGGTATGGTCATGTACTAGGGATGGAAAAGGTGAGGATGTCAAAGAGAATGATGGAGTTTAAGTGTGTAAGAAAATATACAGCAAAGAAGACCAAGAAAGAGATGGTAAGAGCAGATAAGAGCAAAGGTACAAGTGAGATGAGAAGAGTGGTGTAAAGAAAGAGGAAGATGGAGCCATTTTACAAAACTGACACAGGTATAGGCTGGAAACAATTGACGATGATGATGATGATGATGATGATGATGATAATGTGTAACCTCAAAAGTTCTTGAATATTTATCATGAGCATAGTTTGGAATTTGAACAGAACATTTTTCAAAGAAGAGAATAATTCTTGTCAAATTTTGTGATGCTCATGAGAGATGACTGATGATATTACCATATGTATAAAATTAAACCGAACATATCTACTGAAGCAATATTTTATTTATTTGTTCTCAAAATGTTTATTTCTATAAAAACTGTAGAAACGTGTACCGCCCTTCGATCACACCTAAACTGTGAACCAATTGTTTGAACAGCTGACCCAAACGACGGATGAAGCTAGTCTACCAGCTCTTCCTGAAGCTAAACTGGTGGCAGAGTCTGGAATTGGAGATTCAGACACTGGACCAATTCTTCCAGTACCAAGAGGAATCCGACCTACCTTAGCCAAATACAGGTGGGACTTTTTTTTAACAAAACAATAACATGTTGCTTCTAATGGTGGTATTTAACTTGTACTTACAGCACACAACTTAAAAATTAACTCTACCAAGGACCCAGACAACGTACACAATAGTACATCAGACACTCACTCAGCCTTACGAAAGTATTGCTGCACTTCTTGAGTCAGGTTGAGTCTTTGGGCAACGGGGAGTACTAATTACAATTCTCAGTGATAACAACACTTCCAAATGGAACAACTCACTTTAAAATTGTTTTTTTAAAAGGGTAGTGGTCCAAACACGATAGTTCAGGTAGTAGCAATCATGTGCCCCTGATAACTAACCACCTTAACCCCCTTCAATGAATAAACCTTTTCAGACAAGTAACTAGTTGACGATAATTGAAGCTTGTTTACAACTAAACAATTTGCCAACATTCACTTGAACAAAAAGAGACTATTGTATTTTACGTTTTCTTTCTAATTTGCAGTCTGAGTAGGCTCGTTTGGGGAAATGGTTTATGGGAATGGGGGCGGAGCCACTACCTGAACCTAGCTTTGTGAAAAATGGTTTATTAACACTAGAAAGTAATTTTTTGTCTGTTCTCTAGTTAAACCATCTTTAAAATGAACCGTTTTTAAAAAAATGCCTGTTGCATACCTTGTCTGTGAAATAGGACCCAAGAAAAGGACATGTTACTTTCATTGGGTTTTTTTTAACATATACAGATTTTGTCCAAATATAGTATGGCCTCACAAATTAAACAACCCTAAAATTTTGAAGGTGTTCTAAATGAAAAATTACAGGTTTTTCATGCACCACAAGGTGAAACTGCAACAAATTCGACACAGTTTTATTAGTCCCTTTGAATGTTTGTCTTGATGCGCTGACCCTCCTAACGTTTTCTTCATTTTTTTTCTTCCAAAATCAAATATTAGCCTTGGAAACCTCAAAATTGTTAGCAGCCGGGACGTTATTTGTTTTGCGTCTCGTGTGTCACTTTTAGTTTAAAATTAATATGGTAGCTTCGTTTCATTCCCTTGTTTGAGACGCTGAGGAAGCCTTCTTTTCAACACTATCACTCATGTGGAGATAAACCGTGAGTGATTTTCTTAATATCAGTAACACAGCACACATTCACTACCAACCAACACTGTTCTAATGAATTACTACAGTAGCCCCACGGCTTCTTTGGTGCTGACTGACAGCTCACAGCTGACTTTCGACAGTCAACATTTAAGTAGGCCTATATGCCTAAATTTTGACTGTCAAAGTGACAGCTGCTAAACACATGTTTTTGCAGATTATCTGATTCAGTGTAGGGATATGTAATTTGGTCTGGTAACTTTTTAAAGCTGTCAGTCAGCACCAAAGAAGCCATGGAGCCACTGTAGCTAAGTTAGACTGAAGGGTGAGTATAGATGCACTCTCTATCTCGCTTCATTTTGATCTTGAATTTGTTTTTCGACCTGTGTGATGATTCTCGCCATCTGTTACAGTTCCAACATGGTACAAAATAGACCTTTGTAGAAATATGCCCTTTTTTTTTCAAAATGTTAGGCTATGCATATAATACAAGTACATTTTTCAGATGGATATTTTAAGGAGAAAATTATTGCACGATATTCGGGACAATACGATATTTACCAGCTCCAGTGGTTGAATGGTTTAAGGCACCACTCTCACCCTAGACTGGACTGCTGATGACGGAGAGATCAAGGTTCAAATCCTTGTCAGGTCTAGTGGGGGTGGTTATTCCCAAATTGTTTTTCACTCATCCTTCATGCAAATATAATACATATGCATAGAACTCGATCATTTGAGCACTGAGATGTGGTGTATTACTTATAAAAAGTAAAAGATTATGAATAATTAACTTAAAGTTTTTTGTTTGTATCTTCTAAAAGAGCCTTTCTTTCATACTACTGCTATAGCTAAGTGTCGCCAAATAATCCTGATACAGCTAGGTGTAATCATACCTGACTGGTAGGTCCTTGTATTCCCATTTTGCAGTAATTGATATAAGGACATGGGTTAAGAAGAGGGAATTTCAAGGAAACGGACCAGATATAACCTTGATGAAAGAATGGTAAACCAACTCCAGTTGGCTAAAAACCCAGCTTTCTGTATCAGAGCCAGGAATTTTAAATACTAGATAAACCCTGCCTGTAAGTGACGTAGTTATCAATGTACAAGATCTCATAAAAAAAAGGAAGAAATAAGGAAAATGGGTCAGAACTCTGTTAATCATTCTCAAAAGAATATATTTATGTTGTAAATATAACAGAGATTAAGTGTAAAACACTAGTCAATAGCAATTGACCAACCGATTTCATGGCAAATTTCAGTTAATTGTGTAAGAAAACTACATCGTCATTAAAAAAAAAGTTAATCTTCAATTCTTTTATACTCTCAAATGTATCAAGTAATTTTAAATAACATTTGAGTGTAACCAAAACCTTGATCAGTCATAATAAGTAATGTCCTAGGAAATAAAAATACTATGATATGAAAATGTGAACTCCATTTACAGTGAAAGATAGCGGTTTTACTTTGACTAATTACACTATGACCCTATAATCTAAACCACAGCGGAAACATGCAAGGTAATACCTTTCAAGGTCAATGTAGGTACATACATTCTATCTATATGTTCTATTTTTGTTTCTATAAAGATGAGAATTTGTCTATTATTTGTATAGGTATTTGAGGAAATATTGAATTTAAGGTGCATGGACAAAAAAAAAGAAAGAAGCAAAAGTAGAGAGGAGAAATGATAGGTGATTGCTGGGTCTTAGGTCGAGGTCCAAAAAGAATGCTGACACCCGATATACTTGGATGACCTTTCTCTCTCGCTTTTTGAATATAAAATAGGGAGGAGTAAGTCAGGTTCTATTCCTATGCGCAGGTGTTTCAGCTAATTTAATAATCCTAGCCTTAGTTTTTGGTCATCCTACCCCAGTGTATGGTGTAGTTTCTGAAAATGACATACCTGTGACGGTGCAGGATAGAAGTTCTGTTTTGGGGTCTGCGCGATCTAAAGAGGATCCACCTGCTGACCGTGGACAAGCCCAGGGTGGATATAGAATGTGCCGGTCACATCCTCTACTCCTCTGTCATACAGAACGCCAAGAAGAACCCCAACTTCGGCACCCCGGTCAAGTTCCTAGAGCTGGTAAGTGTCAAACACGAACTTTACATCTTAACGTGTATGATCTTCGGCTATTATAGCTTTAGTTATTAAATATAACTTTTAAAATACTATATTGCAAATATAATAAATAGGGAAAGGATTTTGATGACCAAAGAATTATCAAATAAAATACCTAATATTCTAAAACAAGCATCCAAGAATATGAACAAAAATTACTAATAGATGCACCGGCCAAATCAAACACACACTTTAGAAAATGTAAAATGCGGTGAAAAACCTTTAACAACCAAACTCTTGCATTCCGCTAAACATAATATTGAATTAGAAATATTTGCTTCAGAAGTAATAGCTACCCCTTCAAACGCAATCCTCTGAAGCTTAGTTGCAGTATCTTCCAAGAATGTGTATTTTACAACAAAACAAGCAAAGAGGATACAAAGTTCATGGCCTACATTATCTTCTCATTTAAACAACCTGTGTTGAAAAAAAAAATATGTTTCAAGTATTTATTTATGCATTTATAAAGTATAAATAGTATTAAAAATATAATGATTAAACACAAATGCATTAAAGTGACACAAAAATACCTAAAAATGATGAGAACCAAGAAAATATTACCCTAAATTTTCTTTTAAAAAAAACACTATAAAATATACATTTCTACAACTAGGGGATCATGATTACAGCATTGTATGTGACGAACCAAAAAGAAAGATGACATGTCATCAAAATTCAGACCCTGATTTAATGAATATATTTTGTCCTAAAACGATCATCATAATGTATTGTTTCCAGCCTGTGGTTGGGTCAGTTTAGTAAAATGTATCTAACTCTTTCTATCATTTCATCGGTCTTCTCCTCTCTCTCACTTACTTGCTGTTATCTGCTCCTCCCATCCCTTACTTGGTCTCCCTTAGTTTATTTTCCCTCCAAACTTCACACCATCGTTCACCTTACGATCCCTTTCCTTTCCCATCCCCACCTATCCATAAACTGTAATACTACCCGCTTCGTTGGCCTAATGGTATAAGGTGTCACTTGCACGTTAGACTGGCCAACTGAGGACGAGATTGGGGTTTGAATTCCTGTCGAGTCTACTAAGGATGGATTTCCCTTAATGGTTTCACACTCTTCTCCCAAGCAAATGCGGGTAAATGTTTCTAAAATGTTTCCTTCCGCAGTCCCATCCTATTATAATAATTTTCATGTGTGTGTAAATCCCTAACAGATACCCGGTTTTAAAAAAAAGGTATATTATAATGGGTCATCTTCATCGTACTTAAAACTATGAATAAAGTTATCATTTCAACTTTTTATTTTATTATTTTAGATTTGTATTATATGAACATTAATTTATGATCTAAATAACAGCGAAAATGACAAAAATATAATGTTTGTGTATTTTAGCTTTAAGTATTTTAATTGCTGAACCTTCTGTACCACCCCCCTTCTCCTCTACTGGACAAGGGCAGATGAACACGTACAATAAGGTAAAGAGGGCAAGAAAACAACAAGAAATGATTTAATTGCAGAAGAGCGTTAGGACCACATATTCGTTGATAGGCCTATACTTGGACCTATTCAATAATCTGTCGTCATGAACCCTTCTCAATCACCATCCACTACTATACCTTAATACTCAAAAGGAATGGTACGAGAGTCTTTTGTTTGATCAGCCAAAATTACTTTAAACTTGTCGATGTAAATTAAAGATTGCGAGTCTAATAAATAAATATTTATTTGAGAAAAGATTAACAATAAATATATATATAT
>CABFOW010000640.1:77280-111577 GCA_902141385.1 Timema californicum
AGCAGCTTCATAGTAGTGGCATGTACTTATAGCAGCTTCAAAGTAAGTGCAGGTACTTGCGGAAGTTTAGAGTAAGTGCAGAAACTTGCAGCAGCTTCATAGTAGTGGCATGTACTTAAAGCAGCTTCAGAGTAAGTGCAAGTACTTGCGGAAGTTTAGAGTAAGTGCAGAAACTTGCAGCAGCTTCATAGTAGTGGCATGTACTTATAGCAGCTTCAGAGTAAGTGCAGGTACTTGCAGAAGTTTAGAGTAAGTGCAGAAGCTTGCAGCAGCTTCATAGTAGTGGCATGTACTTATAGCAGCTTCAGAGAAAGTGCAGGTACTTGCGGCAGTTCAGAGTAAGTGCAGAAACTTGCAGCAGCTTCATAGTGGTGGCATGTACTTATAGCAGCTTCAGAGAAAGTGCAGAAACTTACAGCAGCTTCATAGTAGGGGCATGTACTTATAGCAGCTTCAAAGTAAGTGCAGGTACTTGCGGCTGTTCAGAGTAAGTGCGGGTAGGTGTAGCAGCTTCAGAATAAGTGCAGGTACTTGCGGCAGTTCAGAGTAAGTGCAGAAACTTACAGCAGCTGCATAGTAGTGGCATGTACTTATAGCAGCTTCAGAGTAAGTGCAGGTACTTGCGGCTGTTCAGAGTAATTGCGGGTAAATGTAGCAGCTTCAGAATAAGTGCAGGTACTTGCGGCAGTTCAGGGTAAGTGCAGAAACTTACAGCAGCTTCATAGTAGTGGCGTGTACTTATAGCAGCTTCAAAGTAAGTGCAGGTACTTGCGGCAGTTCAGAGTAAGTGCAGAAACTTACAGCAGCTTCATAGTAGTGGCATGTACTTATAGCAGCTTCAAAGTAAGTGCAGGTACTTGCGGAAGTTTAGAGTAAGTGCGGGTAGGTGTAACAGCTTCAGAGTAAGTGCAGGTACTTGCGGCAGTTCAGAGTAAGTGCAGAAACTTGCAGCATCTTCATAGTTGCTGCAGGTACTTAAAGAAGCTTCAGAGCAAGTGTAAGTATTTACTGCAGCTTCAGAGTTGCTGCAGGTACTTAAAGAAGCTTCAGAGCAAGTGTAAGTACTTACAACAGCTTCAGAGTTGCTGCAGGTACTTAAAGAAGCTTCAGAGCAAGTGTAAGTACTTACAGCAGTTTCAGAGTTGCTGCAGGTACTTAAAGAAGCTTCAGAGCAAGTGTAGGTACTTACAGCATCTTCAGAGTTGCTGCGGTTACTTAAAGAAGCTTCAGAGCAAGTGTAGGTACTTACAGCATCTTCAAAGTAAGTTAGGTACTTGCAGGCACCTTTGAAAACTGTTTGATCCAAATGACCTTTCATTTTTTATGGATCATGAATTATAACAGTTTATAAATAATATTATGATCATATTTGACTCAATAGTATCCCACAACTATAATTATTTTTGATTTAACGTTTTAAAATGGTGAATTTTAATTAAATGAGGCATAGTAGTAGATATTTCTTAGGGATGAGAGATGGAGGGGGATCCAGACGACTCCAGTACATGACCCACCCATTCTTTGTTGCACAGCTGAACACCAATAAGACTGCCTAACAACTTGGTTACAGTTTATAATATAAAAAAGGATTGATCCTTTAGCACAATGTTTTCCTGTTGCATATTCGTATCAGTGCCATGGCTTAACCAATGTATCCCTTCCAGCTCTTCTTGAAAATAAAGAAACACATAGGCCTCTGACTATTTTATGATAGTAAAATCAATTTTTCTAAAATATAATGAAGTATTAGTGATAAACAAAGTCATTTAAAACTTTATTTTATTTTATAAGGTATTTAACAAGCACTATCTGAACCCAATGAATGTATCATCATTCAATTTATGAACTTGTGTGGTTTTAGAACCAACACAACATCCAGGCCTCAAACATTAGTATTTCAACGTAAAAAGGGAAATCTGCATTCACCGATGATAAATATTTTGGAAATGTCAGGAATAGAACCCAGGATAATTAGCTAAATATGCAAACACACTACCAACTGAGCTTAAGAGTCTGATTTTGAGACTTGTAACCAAATACCAGAATGTCACATTAAATTGTTTAATTTATTATTATTTAGAGTGAAACATGTCATTTGGAAACAGAAATTGAACCCTGGACTTTTGGCTTAATATGCCAATGACCTTACTACTCTATCCAGGAGCTTTCCCATGATCAGGGTCATTCTTCACCCATCTCTTAAGGCAGACTTTGTAAAGGATGTGCGTGTAAATCGTCGGCTACATGTATGCTATCAATTAAGATTGTGAGCTATCAGATAGTGCAGCCATCTTAGACTCAGGAGAGCGTTATGATGCTAATAGTTAAATGAAAAGGGTACTAATTCATTTGGTCATTTAATCCATCAAGACTTATAATTATCAAAATATACTTAAGATCAATAAAATTTTGCTTTAGTTCGCATACCTCATGAAATCCTTAACATATCCCTAAGGGTACATATACCACAGTTTAATATGAAACACTGCTATAATAATATCAACGATTCAGCTGTTTAGTTTCTAATCATTGTTTTATAGATGTGGACCCGGCGAACCCCAATCAATTAACAGCGAACAGCTACACCGTGGTCGACACCGACAACAGGGAAGTGAGTCCATTGCTTCCCAAAGCCAAGGACACTCCAATAATGTTGGATTATGTGAGTAACTTTATGTCCTTATGGAAGAACTTACTTCATAGCAATATTTGGTCATATTGGGTTGGTGTTAAACCCTATTTTATACTAACTTAAATCTCAAAATAAAAATCTCCTTCGTTGATATTTACAAAATTAAAAATTTTGGGACACATTCTCAGGAAACAAGCTTTGATTTAATGTATAAAAGATAATTGAGTACAATTCTGGGAATCATTGTCAAAGAATCATTTCACATTTTGAATGGATCTTAAAATGTATTTTAAATCAATATTTGTACTTTCTTCTTCTTTGTTTTGATAAAGGCAACAATGCCAAAATATTATTATATTTGTGTTAAAATGTGTGTGTGACAACTTCTACTATAGAAGACAGAAGAAAGGAAGAAGATGTCACCTTTGTGCATTGGATTCTTCCCACATTTTTCCTCTTTCCCTAGGTGGGATTTCTTCATAAAATTTATTCTTAATGGTTTATTTTTCCTTTTTCTCTAGTTTTATCAATTTCCTTTATTATAAATCGATATTTTAGGGGACAAGTCAACCCACAAAGAAAGAGCTCAAGACTGAAGTAAACAAGAAGAGAAAACAGAGCCTGTCTGATGAAGTGGATAACGACGAGGCCAGTCGAGACTGGTGGACCAAGTACTTTGCGTCAGTGGAGGCAATGATTGAGGTGAGTCATGGAAGATATCTAACTAAAGGTGTTCAGCCAAACTATATTTTCAAATTTCCTGACTTTTACAGGTTTTCTAGAGCCTATTTGTTTTTCCAGCCACTATGTATAAATATCAAGAATATTAGATACATTATTTTACTAATATCGCGATTTAATGTTATAATTTTTATGTTCTTGCTATCCATCAGGTATAGAAAATATTGTGAATGATCAAAAAAAATTGAGCTCAAGATTTTGATGAATCTTGACATTTCATGACCCCCCGAATCCAAAAGTGGTTTTTGAATTTCTGTCTGTCTGAATGTCTTTACCTCCAACTAGAGCCTAAACTGTTTTACCAATCAGGCTAAAACTTGGTATCCAGGGTTTTTATAGGATTACCTCGAGGGGTTTTGGAATTTGATATCCCACCCTAAAATTAAGGTTAGTTTACTGAGGGGATAAAAGAGAAAAAGTCAATTTTCTCAAAATCGGCTCTAATGATTTTGATTAAATTTCATTTCTAAACAAATTATAAATATTCCAAACAATATGGCTTCTCTCAATATTTCAGCAAAATGACTTAAATGGAATGGACTAAACGTAAATTATTATTTTTTATCATAACTATAGAAGACAGAAGAAAGGAAGAAGATGTCACCTTTGTGCATTGGATTCTTCCCACATTTTTCCTCTTTCCCTAGGTGGGATTTCTTCATAAAATTTATTCTTAATGGTTTATTTTTCCTTTTTCTCTAGTTTTATCAATTTCCTTTATTATAAATCGATATTTTAGGGGACAAGTCAACCCACAAAGAAAGAGCTCAAGACTGAAGTAAACAAGAAGAGAAAACAGAGCCTGTCTGATGAAGTGGATAACGACGAGGCCAGTCGAGACTGGTGGACCAAGTACTTTGCGTCAGTGGAGGCAATGATTGAGGTGAGTCATGGAAGATATCTAACTAAAGGTGTTCAGCCAAACTATATTTTCAAATTTCCTGACTTTTACAGGTTTTCTAGAGCCTATTTGTTTTTCCAGCCACTATGTATAAATATCAAGAATATTAGATACATTATTTTACTAATATCGCGATTTAATGTTATAATTTTTATGTTCTTGCTATCCATCAGGTATAGAAAATATTGTGAATGATCAAAAAAAATTGAGCTCAAGATTTTGATGAATCTTGACATTTCATGACCCCCCGAATCCAAAAGTGGTTTTTGAATTTCTGTCTGTCTGAATGTCTTTACCTCCAACTAGAGCCTAAACTGTTTTACCAATCAGGCTAAAACTTGGTATCCAGGGTTTTTATAGGATTACCTCGAGGGGTTTTGGAATTTGATATCCCACCCTAAAATTAAGGTTAGTTTACTGAGGGGATAAAAGAGAAAAAGTCAATTTTCTCAAAATCGG
This sequence comes from Timema californicum, assembly GCA_902141385.1. Taxonomy (NCBI): domain Eukaryota; kingdom Metazoa; phylum Arthropoda; class Insecta; order Phasmatodea; family Timematidae; genus Timema; species Timema californicum. The sequence goes on from CABFOW010000640.1 coordinate 82,014, forward strand.
CTCTAATGATTTTGATTAAATTTCATTTCTAAACAAATTATAAATATTCCAAACAATATGGCTTCTCTCAATATTTCAGCAAAATGACTTAAATGGAATGGACTAAACGTAAATTATTATTTTTTATCATACCTCTGAAACTATTTGAGATATGAAATTACTTATCATTACAAATATGTAGATCTATTTATAATAGAAATATTTTATTCAAAGTATAATTTTATAAAACCAATAACGTTCAAGCTATACGCAAACATTTATATTTTTTAACTTTTCGAAGGTAAAGAATTGGGACCTTAAAAAAATCTAACCTGAAATGTTTATGGATATTGACGTCTCATGACCCCCCCGAACCCTAAAAAGTGGTCATTGCAATGGCCTCTGTCTGTGTGACTGTTTAAACCTAAAATTTAAATTAGTTTAATAGAGAGCAAAAGGAAAAAAAACTGATTTTCTCAAAATCGGCTTAATGATTTTGATTAAAATTCGTATCTAGGCGTTGATTAAGATTATAAATAATCTGACTATTTGCATATTCCCATGAAAATGATTTTTAGGGTATTTTACAAAAGTTGAAATTTCCGTGTCTCCGTAACTATTTGAGATGCTAGATAACTTATCAATGCAAAATTATAGTACTATTAAAAATAAATAACTTTTATATGAACTATATTTTTATAAATACAACAGTTTCTGAGATATTGGCAAATATATTAATAGAATTTTGTGATCTTGTGATCTTTAGTTGTACAGAGATACTACTTATGTTTGAACGCAATAATTCTCCAATGTCATAAATATAAGTAAGTCTCTAAAAGTTTATGTTGTTTTTCCTTAAACTATTTAGGAGAAATGTTTGTACAAATGTGATCTACCTCCATTTTAGACTCAATAGTAAATATTTACATTTTGTATTGGTAAAAATTTAGAAATGAGGAATTTAATAGCAATGCAATGGCATGAAGATTTGCAACACCTAATAAATTGTCAAAAGTTTTAACCAGAAGTCGAAATTTTAATACGAAGTGTTGACCCTTGTGGACCCAATATTAATATTTTTTTTATTGGTCCAAACATACAAATGAGGACATTAATTCTTTAAAAATAAAGCTATAAGATTTAAACCCGGGATTCGAAAAATGTTTTACATAAGTATAGTGCAATTATTCTTGGGTTTGCTAGTGTAAATTCTTTAGTTTCACATTTATTACAAGTTTTGAATAAATATCTCCATTTTTAAACAATAGAGTGAGAAAGCCTGTGCGGATTTCCGTACCATTTATTTAAACACATAAGCATTCTGAAATTATATCATTGTAAGTGCTCGAGTACCCCATGTTGTGTTATTAAGACGACATGGGATACTAAAGCATTTAGTTTTAATTTCTGACCCGGGGATGATGTCGCTGATGCAGTGAAACATGTCAAAATAACTGTGCAGCTCTTGTAGCAGAAATCAAGGAACAGGGAACTACAGCTAAGAAATAAATTCAATTTTTTCTTTCAAATATAATAACCTTTTGCTGTAAATTCTCAAGAGTAATACATTAATATTCAATATCTGTTTGGTCCCATCATCTGTTGATTTAATCAACTTAGTTTTAAGTGTAATTATGACTCAAATATCTATTTTAAAATGTATCATAACTTGTAATTAATACTACCAAATCTTTTACAAATACAATTTAAATATTGTGCATATATATTATATTTATATTACATATTTTTGTTTCTTTCTCGTCAATCTAGTACAATTTGTCCAGCTTAAATTCACTTAAACTTGTATTTTATTTATCTAAATAGTCTTAAACTATACATTCAGTCTTGTAACATGTCATAGGAGGAGGGTAAGTTACAATCTGTGTTCCCTTTGCTTTCAAATTGGTTGACAGCACACTTTTTGACTTTAAATGTATCTAAATGTTGTGCGGTAATCTTCACCCGACATAGAATGCAAGATAACTTGATCAGACTAGTTTATGAAGGACGTCGAATTCAGGTACAGTCGACGGTACAATTTTTAGGCATGGCACTAGACATTAAAGGCTCTTGGCTCCCTCATTTGGAATTATCTGGAATATGTGACAGGTTTATAAATACCATGCGATCAGTGGCTGGTGCCTCTTGGGGCTATCATCCATATACAATGTTACAAATATACCATGGACTAATACAATCTCGATTGGAGTATGGGTGTTTTTTTATATCACACTGCATCATGATCTACACTAGCAAATCCCGAAAAAATACAATATTCGGCTTTAAGATTGTGTCTGGGCGCTTGTCGTACATCACCAACCAATGCAAGAAAACTCCCTTTATTTCTTAGATGCCGTCTGTTGGCGGACAATTCTTTTTATTAAAGATTGTTCCATCTCGAGTTATCTGCGGTGCAGACTTCGGATCCTTACAAATTGTGTTCGGACAAAACAATATTGATTAAACAAAACATGCCCATCTCCGGTGGATAGTTTTTTGGGTTTGAATGAACTGCGTCAGTCTATTTTTTCTCTCTTCTGTATCCTGTACAGTGTATAACTATGGAGCATGATGCCCTTTGAGATGTGCCAGTGGTGTTCTCTATACCTGATTCAGGAGTAAAAAGAGTTACCCTTCCGATCGAACAGAATCTAAATGAAGTAATGTATATGAAGAAAAGATGGAGTGGATACAGACTTATATTTACAGATGGTTCTATAAGGGCAGAGGAGCCAGCCCGAGTGGATGCGACCTTCTATGACAGTAGTATTAGCTATGGTCAGACATATAGACTACAATCCGATGCGTCAATATTTACAGCGGAATTATTTGCTAACTTACAGGCATTGAAATATATCTTATCTTTACGTCCTCAGCTCGTAGTGGTATTATGCGACTCCTGTAGCGCTTTGGAGTCTATAAGTGTGTAAGTGAGGGCCTCCATCACATCCATTGATGATTCAAATACTAGAAGAATGCACCTCTCTACGAGCTAGGGGTTACGAATTGGGGTACCAACGAATTCCTGGTCACGTGGGTATAATGGATAATTAGAGAGTAGATAGTTTGGAATCTAGTGTCAATTTACTTTGCATTGTACAGGAAATCCTGCTATGGTATAGCGATTTTATACCGAGGGTAAAACTCAGAAGTCAGGTTAAATGGAGTGAATGGTAGGAGACCACATACCAGCAGAAAGCAAAATAGTACCACGGGGTCTGCGGTAGAAAATTAGTTACACCATTGTTTTTGGCAGTTAAGGGCACTCATAAGTTTGTTTGTACGATAATCCGCCTTTAGCGTGGGCACACCTGCACGAAAGACCGACATTATTTGATGTGCAAGGTTCCGTCTTCACATTGTGTGGTTTGCCACGTTCCTGAAACATTAGAACATATATTTATAACTTGCTCTGTACCAACCAGTTGGCACGGGTAAATTACATTCTTAATTATATTACAGACTTTTCTTTAGTTAATGTATTACACTCAGACGTTACTTTGTATAGGCGGCTGTTTGTTTACCTTCCTTTTAAAGATAAATATTTCAATGTAGGGACAAATAAAATGTCTTCCCGGTTATCTCGTAGACGAAATTTGTGTTGAGTTAGGGCTAGGTTATGTGGGTCAGACCTGGATTTAACGCATAGAAAAATCAAGAAAGTAGCATCGCGAGTGAATCTAATACAAGTGTTCATGGCTTATTGAAGAAAATGTCTTCAGTGTCATTGAAGAAAGAAAAGAAAAATTCTTAAACGTTTCTTACCAAGCGATTAAATTATTTTTCATAAATAAGATACAATTATTTGCACACCCCTGTGTTCTGAAACATACAGCCCTATAGCTCCCAATACTTTGTTTAGTTTTTGAGGGTGCTCAAAGGTCTTGTTTGTCATCAGGAGAACAAGGAGGCACGCAAGGAGACCGCTCACCTTCAGAGCCAACAAAATGGGACGTTGCAGATCTACCTGGACGAAGCCACACACAACGCCAATGCACTCCAAGAGTGCAAGAGGGAACTCTCTTGGAGTTCTGAGCGCAGTGAGAAGAAGAAACACACACTGAAAGGGGCAGCCACGGCCGCCAAGTTTGTGGCCCGTCTCAGCCCCAAGAGCGCAAGACGGAAGAAGGAGCTAAGCACCGCACTCATGAAGGTCAGATATTCACATATTTTAAAAATATGATTCTCTAGCCACTACTTAGATTACTCGGAATATGACATAACTGTATACTTGTACTACTCAAAATAAAACATACGCTTATGGTTTTAGATAAATGTATTTATTTTCATATGAAATAAGTAAATTAATCGTGGGCCAATCAGCCCTTTTTCTTACCAGAACAATACCAATCTTGCCAATCACTGATGGCGAGAATTTGATTTATTTTAGTTACATTGTTACAAACTTAGGTGACCTGGCGGTCTGGGGGTAAGGTGTCGGACTTCTGTGCTGGCGGCCAGGCTTCAATCCTCGGTCCCGGCACAGATTTATCTGATTACCAAACCCTCCCTTCAGCTCTGACAAGACATCTTGTGAATGTGGCGAATGCCAAGCCTCCACCGTGGTTCGGATTCCACGTTAAACTGTAGGTCCTTCATTTCATCTCACAATCAACCTACCATTACACATTAGCGTAAGTGCGTATAACCCGAACGGGTAGTAAGACGCGGTGCTAATAATAATAATAATAATAATAATAATATGCAAAATGATATAAACAAACAATGTTCTGTTTGTTAAATTGTTAATAAACATAAAAAATAATCATAATATATCAAACTTAAATATGCTGTGGCAGCTATATGAAAAAGGAGAATCAGGGAAGTACATAGTAGAGCCCCCCCAGTACTCATCAACTAGTATGCATTTTTTTTTATAATAACTCGCCTTAAATCTACCCTCTCATTCTTTCACGGTTTCTCTTTCTCTAGTATGTTGCACAATAAGTGTTACCTTGAACTATACCCTCTTGTAAAATATTGCTCACTCCGGTTCCCTTCCAAGCCACCAAGTATGAGTAACCACAGACTGTCCTTTCAGACATTATTTTTTTCCCTAACCAGTAAACAACCCCCAATCTCTCCTTTGTTCCACCTGACAATCCCTTTTCTGTCGCCAAAGCCAGGTAATAATAGTTCAAAGGACCATGTAGCCTGCTACCCAACTTAAAACTGGTGAGTCATAAACAGCTGACTTCCTGTCAACACAGTACATAACATCAGAAAAAATAATTGGGCTCGAAATGCCAATCATCAGCTTAATCGATTGTGCCATAGTTGGCTGATGAATCGTAAGCAGATCGGCAATCGGCATCGGCCCAACCCTAAAATAAACACATTAAATTGCTCAACCAAACAATAAAGAAACACATGTGTTTTTATTTGTGACTAGGTCTAAAGAAAAACTACAATTTTATAACATAAGTTATACATCTTATTTTCATAATGTCAACAATTATGTATTTATTCTTATAATTTAACATAAAATGAACATTGTTATCTAGATCTACCCCTGCGAGCTGGAGATGCAACCAGAATACAACGGTTTTAAAGAATGGCTCCTGACTTTTGACTTGTACAGAGGGAAAAAGACTGGGGACGATATTGAAGATGAAACCAGAGTTGTCGGCACATTTAAGGTTAGGGGAATTTTTATTTTTTTTACTTGAGGCATAGTATTTTCTATGTTATCAACATGCTGTGATATCAAATATCAATAGATTTTTTGAATTACTTTTGAATAAAACCCAAGAACAACCAACTTGACAAAAACTATATCTAGTTCTCAGAAATTTATAATCATCAAATATTTATTATACAATGAAACCCCCCTTAAACGGACACTTTATTAAATGTAAATATTTTCTGGTCCTCGGACTTTAGGGTTAAAAACGGTGTTAAATTCTCTGGATTAAAAGGAAACTATCACGTGGAAACAGTAAACAAAATAAGCCATTGTACAGAAAGTTTCCAATGTTCCAGAATGCACTGTTTAGAAAAAATGTAGGCATTCTATACATTTTATAGAATTTTTTTTCTCTTATTCTTTTGTACTGTAAATGCCTCTTGATTGTTATCTTTGTTCTTCCCAGTTTCCACGCTAATGGCTTGTCAGTCACCTTTGGAATTCAGCTTTTAACACAACCAGTTTTGAAATTCAATTGTTTGCCCCTTCAAGGAATTTTTTTTTCAATAAGGACAAATTATAGTGTCAATAAATAAATGAGTATGGTATTTTACTTTTATCTCTGTTACATGCATGTTGCTGGTTTAGTTCTTATACACACCTTCATCAAACAAAAACCTGGGTATAGCGAAAAAAATATCCCAGACCCTTGCAATTCCGTTTAAGGCAGGTTTCACTGTTTCTTAAATCTTGATATGTGCAATGTCAGTACTGATTGTTGGTCAATTAAAATATGTTTTCAAAGAAAAATAAGTGCACCAAATGGCTCAGTTTATTAAATAATAAGGATGGAATCTACAAATCCTCCATTCCTTCAGGCCATTCTAGATTTGAAGATTCGAGAAACAATTTGATTTGAGGTATTTTTTTAAAATTGTTTATTTCTGTTCAATCATTAGGTTGGAATTTGTTTTAGAACTCTAATACGACTTATTGGTGGTTAAATCAATAAAAATTCAATGAAAAACTTAACCAGACCTAAGATAATTTATTTACCAGTTAGCTGAGGGCGTTTTAAAATAAACTATTTAAGTTAGTTAAGTCAAGGCATTTTAGAACTCCGACAAAGGTCTGCTCTTTTGCTTTATTAAATAGGGGGTCGTTCTCGCATCACCGTGATTTTACATTCTCAATGCAGGTGAATGCCAGAACATTCACTTGGTAGCTATTTTTTCCCCACTGTGCCTTAGCCCTCAGGTCATTTGCCTATATTAATTATGCTTTTGGAATAGATAAGAAGAGAAGAAAGAAATTTGGAAAAATTGTACTCATGTTTAGGCAATCATTTGAAAAAAAACTTGGTAACCTCGATCTCTAATCAACAAATCAACCTAATGCAATATCTCATGTTTGCAGGGCGCAATAAAAGTGTACAAATGGCCACTGCCCAAGGACATCGAAGATCATACTATCATGGGGTTCGATCCCCAGTACGGGTTCTTCCAAGGCCTGCCGTCCAATGACCCAATACACGTGCTGGTCCGCGTGTATGTGATCAAGGCCAACGATCTACACCCAATGGATCTTAATGGGAAGGCCGACCCTTACGTGGTGCTCCAGCTCGGCTCGAAGCGCATCAGTGACAAGGACAGCTACATCTCCAAACAGCTCAATCCAGTATTCGGGAAGTAGGTGCCACAAATAAATAAGCCAACAAATTATATTAGGGGTGTGCGAAGCGCTGAAAAAAAATATCAGCTTCAACTTTGCTTCGGGGGGGAAAAAATCCTCTTTCAAAAATCATGAGGCTTTACCAATAAAAATAATCACATTCGCGATCACCACTGTTTCCAGCCTGTGGCCGATCAGTTTAGTAAAATGCCTCCATCTTCCTCTTTCCTTCCACCATTCTTCTCCTCACACTTGCATATCTTCTGTTATCTGCTCCTCCTGTCTCTTTCATGATCTCCCTTGTGGTCATTTTCCTTCATACCTCATCTCCACCGTTCTCTTTGGTATTCTCTCCTGAATGTGATTGACACAACACATATTTTATGTTCAATTACTGACACTTTGAACTCTTCTATAGATTACGAAAAATGGTTCCAAACAGCTGTATCAAATTTAACATGGAAAAGAATATAGAAGAGTAAGGCCTACCCACTTGCCATAAAATTGTAGGCCTTAAGTTCATAATTAGAAACATATAAAACATTACAAATTAATATTTCCATAGAAAAATCTTAAGTAAATTAAATGAATACTGAATTGAATTTACCAGCATAAAGACAAATAAGCACAATTTGATATATTTCCAAGCATTATATCCTTAACAAAATCCTTCCAAATTTGATTCAGCCCAGAGAATATTTCATATATTAGATTTGAGTTTGCTTCAAATTGAAAAAATCAACTTTTCACACCCATATTTTTATAGGTTATCTTTCGAATATGAAAAAAAAAAAGTAGCTCGGTGTAAATTTAGTATAAAAAATAACACTGTGCAACTATCCCAGGTGAAAATGACAAATCTAAGCACAATGTATTTTGTTTAACATGCAAGAAATAAAATCTTTCCCTTTGGTTTTAGTGTTTAAGTGAGATTAATGAGTTTTTTTTAACTAAGTATTTAAATTACTGATTTTTCTTATTTTTAAAAAATTAAAACTCCTCAATTTTATATTATATCTCCTAACATCAAAACACACCACCGTTAAGACATCTGCGAAGTAGATTTTTTGAGTTTGAATTGAAGAAAATATTATTCACCAGTTTTAAGTAGCTATTTATCAAATCGAATCATATTTTATTTAAATATGCTAAAATGATTATGCCAAATAAGAAGAATTACACATAAAAAGAAACATTAGATTAGTTTTGGACTCTAGTCCTATAAGTTGTCATGTATGTAAGTTCTTCAACATTTTCATCCTGTCAAAGTTAAGTGGTAAAGAGCACCACCATCTCTTATTGTGATTATAAACTATTTCAATGTAATGTATCATCAGTCGCAAAGGTTAATAAATTTGTTACATATTGTAACGTGGGGGCGCACGTGACCTGGCAGGGTCACAGGCCGTTCACACGTGAACGCGTGAACCACGAGTTATTTTAGGGATATTGGGGTATGCTGCCGACCAAACACGAATGAAAATGCCAACGGAATATTCAAAGTTTTAATTATTAAAATTACCACTTACATACACACACCGATTAACTGTACATATAAACTAATTACAACTAAACAAGTCATAAAATAAAATAAAAAAGAGTCTTAATCAAGTCTGTAAATTAATAAACTAATAGAACACATAAAAATATAAGTAAATTAAATAAACAAATTAACAACTATAAAACACCTAATAACTATTCAAATATTTAAAAGACAGTCACAAAAATGTTCATTAGCACAGTAGTCTACAAGAATAACAAAAGTCACTTGTCTCACGCACGATACACGGCGATGATCCGCAAAACACAAACACCGGACTCGCTGGTCCACTCCCATGCCGTACACACTACTCCGCACTCGTCACACGAACACTGGACTCGCCAGTCCACACTCTCGCACTGGGAACTTCCGGACTCATCAGTCGCGAACCAAGAACTGAACTCAGGCTACCGCTGAGCATGTATTTATAGGGGGGTGAGAGCTGAGTGTCTGTAATCCTTCACTTCTAGAATAAAAAGGATCCAGACACCTCATAGACAAGGAGGGAGACAGAGAGAACAAGGAGCGCAGCCACAAGGGCCAACAACGAGAACACGCTGGTAGACTCTAATCTTGCTACACCATCATACAGGGGTACGATTATAGACTACATAAGGGTATGTAAAGATCTTTTGGAACAAAAAATAATAGCTTGTTCGCCGGTAAATATGGTAATAATTAATAAGCATTTACTTTATCTCTCAATTTATGTGACCTAGAGTTCTAGGGGTAAAGTGTGGGATTTCTGTGCTACAGGTTTGGGGTTCGATCCTTGATCCCGGCACAGATTTATCTGATTGCCAAACCCTTTCTTCACCTCTGACAAAACGTGTATTAATCACAACTTGTGAAAGTGTGGAATGCCAGGCCTCCACCGTGGTTCAGATCCCACATTAAACTGTAGGTCCTCCATTTCATCTCACAATCACCCTACCATTTCACATTAGCGTAAGTGCGTATAACCCGAACGAGGTAGTAAGACGCAATGCTAATAATAACAATTTATCTGACAAGAGTTGTTATTAAAGATACATTAACATATTTTATGGTACATGGTGGGATTTTCAACGACCTAAATCCCTAATGATTGTTTTCCCTAGATGGGTTTGATTCGAGTTATCGAATAGACTAAAATGAAATTCAAATTGATTTTATGGTCGCAAACCCCTACATTCCGTGACCTTTCCATGGTTTTTCTGACTGTACACCATCAATATAGACTTATACAACAATAAAATTGCTTATGCTGAAAATTTAATTTGTTTTCTAAATGTGTACAGGTGTTTTGAGATAGAAGCGACATTCCCCCAGGACTCCATGTTGACTATCCAGATCCTGGACTGGGACCTCGTAGGCTCGGATGACCTCATTGGCGAGACTAGGATAGACTTGGAGAACCGGTTCTACAGCCGGCACCGAGCCACTTGTGGCATAGCTAGAAAATATGAGGAGTATGCCGTTTTATTACTTGATATTTCATTTCCCAATGATTGTGCCAAGGTTGTGGGGTAAGAGTTGGAGTCTAAAACAATTTTGGGTTGTAGCGGAGTAGGTAAAAATGTAGACTCTGACTCCTAAATAAAAACTTATAATACTATAACAATATACGGTAGATATTTAATTTAATGCTTTTTTTTATTTTGAGACCAGTATTTGTAATTTTAATTGACAAATTTATTCAAATATAAATTCACAATGCCAAAGAAGCTTCCCATGAAATCATCTGTAGCAGAGCATTTTAATAAATAAGTTTGTTACTACTAACTAATGTACATTATCAATTTATGAAGACTTCTGAATATGGCAGTAGAAAAATATAGGAGTCCGAGTCGAAGGCTTGACTTATTGACTCCACAGCCCTGGTTTCCTCTAATGCGAACCCACACTTGATAATTTAAAATAAACATAGAGTGTAATAAATATTTGTGTTTTGGTAATTTAAATGAGTATGGTATAAATCTTTTTGTATGTTTATTTAATAGCTAAAATATGTTTTAATCCTAGTCAACAAACAATAATATTTTTATAAATATTATTAGAGATTGCTCAATTTCAATTGTTATCAATAAAAATTTAGAATTCAAACCTTAATTTTGCCTATGAATCTCGAATCTTGATTTTAAGTCCTGATAAAATTATAAGTTTAATATTATTTGGAATATAAAAATAGGCTTAAACATAGTTCAAATTAGGAGGAATAGCCAGAAGACTTACCTGACTGATACTGAAGTACAAATTGTTCGGATTGAACACTAAAAAAATACACAAATATATTTTTAAGGTTAATCTCCCTAAGGACTCGAAGATTTGCTGTCTGACAAATTATGTGAAACATATTTCATGATTTATGACCTATATTTAAATAATCATCACCAAAAATTACTAAAAAAATGTATCAATCTTCCCCTCAGACTGAAATTTTCATTCAAAATTTCAAAAATTCTGATTTTCTCATTTCTGAATTATGTCATCATTGGGAGCATGGTTGTAAATTTAAGCTAATTTTGAGGAAAGTATGAAAGAAATTACTATTCTTACATACACAATGAAGTTAGCTCACAAAAATTCATCACTTGAAAGCTAATTTCTGGACTTTTTAATGACTTTCATAATCAAAATTTTATTTAATGACTTTCCTGACTCATTAACACCCTACACAATCGGACCGTTCAAAAGTCAAGTAGTGTATGTCCGTAAAAGTTATTTTTACATATGAGGGTAGTTTGTTGGCTATAAACTAATACAAAATAGTAGGTAAATGTAATTTTATTTATTAATTTAACTCTATGAAATTACCTTCCATACAGTCATTCAATAATCAGGCTAGTGACGTAAATCTTTTGAACATTTAAGAAATTAATGACTTGATGACAAATTAATTGAAATATAGATGTAAGTCAAAGTCACTTGCACTATTGACTTACACTACTTGGCTTCTGAATGGTTCAATTATAAATTATGAATACAATCAATTTTTGAATAAGTTTATCACACTTAAAGTGTGTTCAAATTTGGAGGGCAAGTTTCAATTTTGTGTTTCTTCACCAGTCGTGTCCAACCCGCAGCACCCAAAGTTTGCCCGCCAGCTCAAATTGAAATACTACAAATCACAGAAATAAACAACAAATTAGGTTCTTGGCCCCGATGTAAATAATTAATAATTTCCATTAAATTTCCAGAATCACAAGTACAATGTTACTTATGTAAAGAAAGTATGCATGTGTTAAAAATAAATAATTACGCGTTTATTTTATTATATTTGGGCATTAGATCTTATGAATTTCATGGATGTCCTCAGGCCAATTCTCCGATAACATATGCGTCCCTCAGTCGGGTAGATATTGGACATGTCTGGTCTACTCTGAGGTTGATTTTCTTCCACTAATGGTTTTAAATTCCTCCGTGTAGAAAATATAGGTGTAGCTATTCTTTCAGAATATCCTCATATCTCCGTGATTACATCGAGCCAAATATATGTTTATTGAAGGTGTTTATTTCCAGTTACGGCTACAACCAATGGCGAGACCCCATGAAACCTACTCAGATATTAACAAAGCTGTGCAAGGATGGCAAAATAGACGGACCCATTTACACCAACGGTAAAGTGAAGGTTGGACGACAAGCGTTCTACCTTCAAACAGACGAGGCGGATTGCAACATCAACACGAGAGGCAAAACATTTATTTATTTATGATTAAATAGTGTCTGTGAGAATGTTTATACTACTTTGATTCAAACCAATCAAATATATTTCTGCAATAACAGTAGCTTGAATCGCTTGTCTCTTTTGGTGAGAAACAATTTGGAATTGAACCGCTTCGGTGGTCACATGGTTTAAGGCAAAAATTTCATAATATACTGTAATGCTGATGAAGGGGAGATGAGGTTTTAAACCATTTTCAGGTGTATTGAGGGTGGTTATTTCTTAATAGTTTCTCCTTCCATTCCACATAAATTAAGGTACATTTTTTCTAGATTCTACTTTTATTATTTGTAACATATTAGTGTAAATAAACATGTGTGGGTATAACACAAACAGCTGCCGAGATGAAGTAAAAAAAAAAAAAAAGTTGGGTCACAGAAGATTTGGGAGTTTGCAAGGAGTGTGTTAAGTTTAGAAACTTTGAATTGGTTTTGATAAAAATATCAGCTTCAGCTTTGGTTAAAGAAAAATCTGGCTTTGACAGCTATGAAGCCTCTCCAAAGAGAATATTTATGTTAAATTAGTGCAATTCTGAGCTGTTATGTACAATTATAAATTAATATTTATGTATGGAAAAACCTGAGTTAAATTAATTGACTGTTGTATTAGTAGTTCGATCTATAAATATTTAAAAAACTATCGCAATAAATTCTTATTGAAGTGACTTTGCATAAGGTTATACAAATAAGCACAATTTTATATTTTTTTTAAACAGAAAACATTTGACATAAGAATTAAAATTTAAAACTTTAATTCAGCCAAGAATATTTCCTATACAGTACACAAGAACTTTACTAATCCAAGCTAATGGAACCGAAACTTGTTTGGATTAAGCGGTAGAATACAGGGATACAGTATTTTCATGAATTTTAAATTACAGTTGAGTGAGTTAATAAAATTTCATTTATTTAACTTAGGGATGTATAACATGTAATATGTACTGTAACTATTTTTAGTTATGGAAAAAAAGACTGTGTTGACTACAATATGTTGATATTAAGCATTGATGATCAAATATCACTGTTTATTACACACTTGTTTTAACGTTAAGCTTGTTAACCAATGAAATATATTTCATTTGACTTAATTGTTGTTGTTTTTATCCTGTTTTCTGAAAAGTGTGTTTGGATTATTCGGAAATTATTCTGCCAGGGTTTTACCATATTGGATTAAAGTTCGCATCAACTTGAAAAAATGGATTAGGCATACAACTCTTGTTCAGCAAGTGTGATCCCAGATGTTAAGACTTCTCTCGCATTAAACAACCACATAAAAAGTGCACACATCTTCTTATACATTAAAAACAGTTTGTTATATTCAATAAAAAATCATGATGAGTTTTAACGCCATTTTGATATAAGATTTTTATCCCCCCTCAGTAGGTCTGGAAGAACACATGGCGCTCGCGGTCCTCCATAGGTGGCACGAGTTCCCTCGGATTGGTTGTCAATTGGTCCCCGACCATGTGGAGACTAGACCATTGTACAACCCTGACAAGCCAGGGATAGAACAGGTAAGAGCACTCCTGTATCTCCTTCAATCAGACATTGGTCAAACAACGTGTCACCCTCGTGTTAGACTGGATTACCGGTGACGGGGAGAGCGGGATTTGAATACCAGCCGAATCTGTTAATCTCTTTAGGTGGTTATCACTAAATGGTTTCCCACTCTTCTTCCACCCAAATGTGGGTATACTTCCTTCAAATTCAACCTTTCACAAAAACATTAGTGTAACTGTACTCTTCGTTAAACCTGAAACGTAGCAGTCTTAACTTGACGTATTACACTATGGCCCTTTTTATAAGCTCCGCCATAGGGGAACTAAGCAAGGTAGCAGCAGTCTTACCTTGACACAGCTTATAAGCTGTGCCATAGTGGAAACATCCAAAGTATGATTGCTTCCTTACAGGGTAAGCGAAGGGTGTATATGCGTAAAATCTAAATGAGTAGTAAGACCCAGAGGAAGGAAAAAATAAAGATAGTAGGTTCTACCCTGATATACTAAAAAGAACTCATCTCCTTTGTAAGACTCTTTTGACATCCTCGAGGGGTTCGTTGACAGGGCAAGCTGGAGATGTGGGTAGACATGTTTCCTATGGACATGCCCCTTCCGGGGCCTGCTCTCGACATATCTCCGAGGAAACCCAAGTCGTACGAGCTGCGCATCGTTGTCTGGAACACCGATGACGTGGTTCTAGAGGACGACGCATTCTTCACAGGAGAGAAAATGTCCGACATCTATGTTAAAGGGTAAGTTATCGATCTGTTCGGGAAGTTTGATGTGTTTCATCAGTCCTGGATAAAAGTACCAGTGGTTTTATAGCAAGTTGTGTTTCTTTTGATTTGAATGAGTACAATGATAACATACGTATGAAATAAAATGCATTAAGCACATTACAATAATATGCCAATAAATAAATATAAGAGTATTGTCAAAGACCAGCCTCTTGGTCTAAGGGTCACCGCACCTGGCTTCTGATCTAAAGGTCCTGGGTTTGATTCCCGGCAGTACTACAGGTACTTTTCCTGAAAGGAGAACTGTACCTGTGGACACCATGGTCTAGTTAATAAAGTTTCCACTGGATCCACATTTTCATAATCACAATTACCACTTAATTTCATTGTGGATATGATATGTAGACAATCTCCAAGTTATACCCTGGGCAACGTTCTGTTACCAGAGAGTGGCTAAAAGTTTACATACACGGCGACCGATCTATATACTGCATCTCTCTTGGTAAAATATGTCATACCCTTAAAAAAGTATTAAAAAATTAAGAACAGATAACAGTGAAAAATACTAATATTTACAAACACTCGAATGATTCAATGCTATATGGCATCTTTCCCAGGAGGTTTTCGATGTTTCGATGCTATATGGCATCTTTCCCAGGAGGTTGTCGATGTTTCGATGCTATATGGCATCTTCCCCAGGAGGTTGTTGATGTTTCGATGCTATATGGCATCTTTCTCAGGAGGTTGTCGATGTTTCTATGCTATTTAGCATCTTTCCCAGGACGTTGTCAGTGTTTCGATGCTATATGGCATCTTTCCCAGGAGGTTGTCGATGTTTCTATGCTATATGGCATCTTCCCCAGGAGGTTGTTGATGTTTCGATGCTATATGGCATCTTTCTCAGGAGGTTGTCGATGTTTCTATGCTATTTAGCATCTTTCCCAGGACGTTGTCAGTGTTTCGATGCTATATGGCATCTTTCCCAGGAGGTTGTCGATGTTTCTATGCTATATGGCATCTTCCCCAGGAGGTTGTTGATGTTTCGATGCTATATGGCATCTTTCTCAGGAGGTTGTCGATGTTTCTATGCTATTTAGCATCTTTCCCAGGACGTTGTCAGTGTTTCGATGCTATATGGCATCTTTCCCAGGAGGTTGTCGATGTTTCTATGCTATATGGCATCTTCCCCAGGAGGTTGTTGATGTTTCGATGCTATATGGCATCTTTCTCAGGAGGTTGTCGATGTTTCTATGCTATTTAGCATCTTTCCCAGGACGTTGTCAGTGTTTCGATGCTATATGGCATCTTTCCCAGGAGGTTGTCGATGTTTCTATGCTATATGGCATCTTCCCCAGGAGGTTGTCGATGTTTCGATGCTATATGGCATCTTTCCCAGGAGGTTGTCGATGTTTCGATGCTATATGGCATCTTTCCCAGGAGGTTGTCGATGTTTCGATGCTATATGGCATCTTTCCCAGGAGGTTGTCGATGTTTCGATGCTATATGGCATCTTTCCCAGGAGGTTGTCGATGTTTCGATGCTATATGGCATCTTTCCCAGGAGGTTGTCGATGTTTCGATGCTATATGGCATCTTTCCCAGGAGGTTGTCGATGTTTCTATGCTATATGGCATCTTTCCCAGGAGGTTGTCGATGTTTCGATGCTATATGGCATCTTCACCAGGAGGTTGTCGATGTTTCGATGCTATATGGCATCTTCCCCAGGAGGTTGTCGATTGAGCAGCTCCTTTAAGACAAAGTGATTGTAAATATGTGTTGGTGTACACGTTGTTCCCCCCCATCTTTCAGGTGGCTTAAAGGTCCGGAGGACTGCCAGTGTACAGACATCCACTACCGCTCGCTGACAGGCGAGGGGAACTTCAACTGGAGGTTCATCTACCCCTTCGACTACCTGGTGGCGGAGGAGAAGATTGTCATCTCCAGGAAGGAGTCTCTGTTCTCGTGGGACGAGACCGAGTGCAAGATACCAGCAAGGCTCGAGATGCAGGTCTGGGATGCTGACCACTTCTCCGCCGACGACTTCCTCGGTACTAAAACCTTTCAGTTATACAGTGAGAGGAATTATGTTACATTCCTATTTCGATATTATGCACAAAATACTGCATCTTACTACTTGTTCAGTTTACACACATATGTACTAATAATGCTAAACTTAGGTATGAGAAAGGTTAAATTTAGAGGAAGTGTACCCAGATTTGTATAGAGGGAAATTGGAAACCCATATTGAAAAAAAAACACTCTCACTACACCAGACTGGGATTTGAGTTCCAATCCTCTTGTCATCAGCAGTCTAATCTATTGCAAGAGTGACATCTTAGACCATGTGGCCACCAAAGCCGTTTTCTTTGTAACTACCTTTTGACATTAAGTGTGTGTGTACCAACATAACATTTATAGAAAAAAATGTGAAATTAAGTACTATGCGAAGCTTTAGATATTAATAGTCTTTTGTCTTTGATTAAAAAATAAAATTCTGGATTCGACAATAACAAAGGAAACTTATATATAAACACATTAAAGGAACAAATATGTCACTTGTTCCTTTTAAAAGTTTATATATAAATGTTATGATATTATTTACCCATTTTTTAGAATTAAACTTTGGTTGAGGGTTTGAGAGGTAGCGCCAATTTTATTCAATAGGCAGCCGTTACCTTTCTGTCCAGTGACAGGAATTTAAAGTGTAAACTGTGTTCTTTTCATTGTAAGGGGCATACTGTGTTATTATTATTATTATTATCACCGCATCTTACTACCCGTTCGGGTTATACGCACTTACGCTAATGTGTAATGGTAGGGTGATTGTGAGATGAGATGGAGGACCTACAGTTTAACGTGGAATCCGAACCACGGGGGAGGCCTGGCATTCCTCACATTCACAAGATGTCTTGTCAGAGGTGAAGGAAGGGTTCGGCAATCAGATAAATCTGTGCCGGGACCGAGGATTGAACCCCGGCCGCCAGCACAGAAGTCTGACACCTTACCTCTAGACCACCAGGTCACCTCATACTGTGTTAATTTGATTCTTAATATGAAAGAAATTAGATCAAATAATATTATATTATTTATAATAACTTTACTATAACTTTACTATCCAGTGGAAATAAATAATATCAACCATTACATATTTACAAACAAATTAGATCGTGTGTGTTCTTATTTTAAAACAAATCAGCGTAAAACCAGAGCGGGTAAGACGTGGTGCTTGAAAGAAAAATGTACACTCAGCTTGTGGTTTGTGTTAATGATTCTTACCTGCTCCTCTGTGTGTGTGTGTTGTGAAGGGG
This sequence comes from Timema californicum, assembly GCA_902141385.1. Classification (NCBI taxonomy): domain Eukaryota; kingdom Metazoa; phylum Arthropoda; class Insecta; order Phasmatodea; family Timematidae; genus Timema; species Timema californicum. The sequence goes on from CABFOW010000640.1 coordinate 100,075, forward strand.
CCATTACCTTGGACCTAAACAGGTTCCCCCGAGGGGCCAAGTCATCCAAATTGTGCACCCTGAACATGTTGAAGATGGACGGGTCAGTGCCCATGGTCAACATCTTCAAACAGAAGAGGGTAAAAGGTTGGTGGCCTTTCTACATCAAGAAGGAGAACGAGGAGATGGAACTCACGGTGAGGTCAATAACTCCAAAATTAAAATGTTTAAATATTGTTGTCACTATCTGATACTATAAACAAAAGTACAAAATTATTGTAGTTGTTTCTACAAATTATAATAGTGACTTTAATTTTTAGCAAAAGTACATTAATCTACCTCAAATCCAGTTTTATTTTCAACACATATTACTACTAGTTTGGATTTAATCCGTAGGAACATTATTACAGTGTGTTAGGGATGTGTAAGGTTGAATTTAAAGGAAGTGTACTCGAATTTATATGGAGGTAGGGAGAAAAGCATTTAATGAAAACCATTATCGGTACACCCAATCTGAATCAGAAACTCAGATCTTCCAATCATTAGCAGTCTTCTCTATTGGGAGAGCGATGGCTTATACCGTGGGACCACCGAAGCAGGTTAAAATTAAATTATTCTCTTTCTAAGCTACTTGTAAGTACCCTCGGCACAAATACATGAATACTTTCTAAGACAAGGCATGACCTGTGTTTTACCAGGGTAAGGTGGAGGCAGAGATCCACTTACTGTCTAAAGAAGAGGCGGAGAAGAACCCCGCGGGTTTTGGAAGAAACGAACCAGATCCACTCGACAAACCCAAGTAAGATATTATATTATTTGTCAAAAACTTTAATTCTGATATTAGCTAGCTGCGCTACACTCTTTAAGTATGGAAATGAGTGAGTGCTAAGGAAGTGCACCAGCAATTATCTGAAAATGGGGCTAGTAATTACATCCTTTAATCCACAAAGGTAATTAATAATAATAATAATATTTAGCACCGCGTCTTACTACCCGTTCGGGTTAAACGCTTTAAGTACTAATTACTCTAATGGATTAGGAATTGGGAAGGATTAATTAGATGAAGTGAACCCGCATTTGCGTGGAGGGAAAGTGGAAAACCATTTAGGAAAAACCACCCCCAGTACACCCGACCGAGATTCGAACCTCGATCTCCCCGTCCTCAGCAGTCGAGCTCAACACGACAAGCGCGTTAGCCAACTATGCCACCGAGGCGGGCCACAAAGGTAATTAATTTGTTTTATTTGAAGTATTTAACAATGTCTAGTTGATGAATTTGATGTTATTTTGTGAGTTGACACACTGAAATATTCTTAAGCACCATCATACCAAGACGCCAACATATGAAATATAAAAAGAGGGGGGAAAATTAGTGATTCATCCTGCAAGTCTTGTTTATCTGCTGATAGCACTTACCCTCTTTTATTGCACTTGTATTTGCTTTCTAAAAAAAATGTAATATATATCTAGACAGGAAGATTCCCACTAGCCATTTTCATGTAAAGTTAAAAAAAGCATAGGTTTACAAAAAAAAACTTCTTCAAGACCAAAATAAATATTTTTTGACATTGGTGGTATATTTATTACACACAGTTCACTGACCATTATGTCATCACTGTGAAAGGAAAGCCAGAGTTTCACCAATGATAAAAAAAATATTTATCATTCCAGGGATTAAAATCAAGACCCTTGGTTTGGTAGGCAGATATGCTGATGAATGAGCAAAGGTGTCTAAGACGTGTATTTATATTTACTCCTGGTTCCTTTTCAGCCGACCAGATGCGTCCTTCATGTGGTTCCTGAATCCTCTTAAATCAATACGCTACATCGTCTGGCATAACTACAAGTGGGCCATCTTGAAACTCTTGGTGGTGTTTGCATTGGCTATCGTGCTTCTCCTCTTCTTCTACTCTGTGCCTGGGTATACTGTCAAGAAGATCATAGGGGCATGAATAAATACACAGCACATCAGATATGCTGTTAAAACGCTAAGAAAATATCGGGGCATGAAGAAATCCACACAAAGTCATAGATACCCATCTGAAACACTAAGAAGATATCAGGACAGGAAGAAATACACACTGCATCAGAGATACTCTACTAAAACGCTAAGAAGATATCAAGGTGTGAAGAAATACTTAAGACACTTTTTACTGAAAATTCATTACTATATGCAAAGCCTGATAATTAGATTCTCTATTTTGAAATGAATTTGAAGATTTGATTACTAACCCAAATTAATCCGATATTTTAAAGTAAAAATATATAATATATAATCATATAAAAAGCCTAGAAATACTCATATCAGGTATTTTCTACTGAAAATTCATTACTATATACAAAACCTGATAAAGTAGATTTTCTATTTTGAAATGAATTTGAAGATTTGATTACTAACCCGAATCAATCCAATATTTTAAAACTAAAATAAGGAGATGTCCTTAAATTACTTAAAGGTTTTCAAGAGGATAAGTATTTTCTTATGTTTTCTTACCCAAGGTTTTTTTTTATCAACGTTTATGGTGAGACAATTTTTTTTAATTCTCAGAAAATAAATCTACCAAATAAAATATTGCACTTATATTTCATTTACATACTACGATTAGTGTTTTAAAATTGCATAATACCAACTTTTTTTTATCAATCCGTGTGTCCAAAATAATTAAACAATAAAATATAATATAATTTACTAAAAGTCTTAAAAAAAATTATGTAAAATGGAGGGGGCAGAGAAACTTAGGATCCGGTGTGTGTGTGGGTAGGATAAGAGGGGAGAGGGCTAAAATCATTAAAAAAGAAGCCTTAGATATGTAATTTAAGGATGACCCTTAATTTGAATTGAATCCAAATGTTATATAATTAAAATGTTTTTGAATCAAATATTTATAATTAAATGTTATCAAATCAAAATTGAATATTAAGATAAATTATATTTATCTTTTAATCAGTACAATAAAAAAAAATCAGGTCAATAAAAAATCTTAAGATGATAACAGATTTGTAAATACTATGAAAGTCACATGTTTTCATTATTATTCAAATGTTTAGACTTTAAAAATAATTTTGAACCAAAATTTAGATTCCAATACAAAATTTTACACAAGTTTATATATCACATAGAAACCAGGGTATGAATAACTGTGCAGCATGCCAAATTCTCTAATGCAGTGTTCTCAAAACAGAGGTACGAGAATTCCCATTAAATTTTATTAATATATCCTATTATATTAAGTCTGGTAAAAAAATAATTTATGCCAATTTCGACCTGCTGTCAAAACTTTCATAAACCTTTCTTCCCCTCTGTCAGAGCTTGCTTAGTTTACCACCAAATCTTTTATAAAATTTGGAACTGTTTATATTTTGAAAGATACCAGACCAGGGTCGCCACTATTTTATTACTACCAAATTCCCTGTGGTTTGCATGTTTTCCAGAAGGAATTACCAATTTTCCAGGCAACTTAGATTGAAGAAAAGAGTAATAAAATTAGTAATGTGAAGTCAAGTAACTTATGTTTTAAACAGGACGATGTCGATATTTATCTTGTTTTATCACAGGCCTTGTTTAAGGTGTAATAAGAAATGTTTGAATCAGTGTGCTTTTTTGTCTATCCAAAGAGCTTCTATTTTAAGTTTTCAGTTAAATATCCCAAATTAACAAATATTCCAGTATTTTTATTTGATTTAGCAAAAATCCTTCCAAGATTCGTGGACATTTGGTTGGTTAGTTGTTTTTTTTTACATATAAAAAGCTGGGAGAGGTAAATTAGTTAGGCCATTGCACTGAGATAACATTGACATATTGGATCCAGTTAACGTTTGTATTGGAAATCTCACTTCCATTACTAGCAACATTTATAAACAGTGTATTTATAAACAGTGTATTAGTGTTTTCTATTTTCTCTTCGTAGCAAGCTTTACTTTTGACCGACATTTGATGAAAAAACTGGTATTTTCTTAGCAACAATATAAAATGAGTGTAAAATGGTACGGGACTAAATCTGTCTCGGTAAGATAATGGAGCATGTTATTACTGATGATTAAATTACTCTTGAAAAAGTTCAGAACCATTATATAAAGAAATAAAATAGAAGCCTGATATATTGCAATCCAATATTCGGATATAGTGTGGTGAAGAGTATATCATCCCCAACCCCCTTGCACCCTAAAAAAATAAAGATAATGTATTAGTGAAATTCCACGGTTGAGCTATAACACGGGAGACAAGTATTTCACCTGACGACTGCATTATATTGGTCTTTTACTGTATTTTTTTGAGTTTGTGCTACAAATTGTGTATGTATATTTCAAAACACAATCTAAGAAAACATGCTTACAACAATGCTTTATTAAACAAACTAAAATTAGTCGGTGTAACTTTGTAAATACTAAATATGTTGGTGGGACAAATGTAGTGAAATATAGAGAATGTTTTAGGTGCTACACTTACCTGAGATGGTTGAAAAAGATTTGTTCAGAATTTAAAGCATAACTTTTATTTTTCAAATCTTGTTATCGCTAGTGTATAGTGTTTTTTTAATCTTTTCTCCGCGACGAAACACTTGATAAGATACCAAAACTATTTTGTGTCACATAAACATAAAATTCATATTAATAGTCAATAAGCTATTTAAAACTTGAAATTTCCAGTCTTTTTCTAACAAAAAAATATTTAATAGGCAAGGAAGGCTATGAATAAAAAATCTTCCCATTTTCACTTTAAAAAAAAACAGGGTTGTGACTATTTTCTTACTGTAAAATCCCATTTGTTTGCAGGTAAAAGTCTGATTTTTTTTATACTTTATTTCATAGTAGGCTTATAGAGAAATTGAACTTAGTTTTTCTATAAATTTCTAGCGGATAGTAACGTTATCAGTGTTCGAATCATGATAGTTTCACCTTGATGCAACCCAATGTTTTTTTGGTGTCTTGGACTGTGTGACCACCAGTGCAGATTGAGATAGGCCTATTAATTATTTTGAACACATGCTTATAAGATGTAAAAAAAAAGAACTGTTACTAACAGGACTGTGGAGTCGAGAAACAATTTGGGGCAAGTTGGAGTCTGGCTTCAAAATACAAATTTATAATATTATAACTATGGTTGATTCAAATACAAATCTGAAATTTACCCTTGAATCCAGAATTTGAATAAGAATCTTGGAAAAAATTAGGAATATAAAAAGAAACATAAAAATTATAAAATATAAATAGTAACTAATTTTAAAACTTTCTTTTAATTATTATTATTATTATTATTATTATTATTANCACACCGATAATGATATAGGTCCTACCCACAATTATTATTATTATTATCACCACGTCTCACTACCCGTTCGGGTTATACGCACTTACGCTAATGTGTAATGGTAGGGTGATTGTGAGATGAAATGGAGGACCTACAGTTTAACGTGGAATCCGAACCACGGTGGAGGTCTGGCATTCCCCACATTCACAAGATGCATTGTCAGAGGTGAAGGAAGGGTTTGGTAATCAGATAAATCTATGCCGGGACCGAGGATTGAACCCCGGCCGCCAGCATAGAAGTCTGACACCTTACCCCTAGACCGCCAGGTCACCTGGTAATAATATAGTTTTATACTTTTTGTAGAAAACTTTAAGACCAATATTTGTAATTTTGAATTGACCAATTTATTTGAATATAAATTCGCAATGCCAAAGAAGATTCTAATAATGTCATATGTATGTATTTATTGCAGTAAAAACACTAATTAATATAATTTAACCATATGTGAAGGAGCCTGAGTTGAACAATAGAAATATAGTCAGAGTCGAAGGCTTGGTGTAGTGACTCCTCCGCCCTGGTTAGTTAAACATTTGTTATAAAAATATTTCAAAGATAACAAAACTTATTTGAATAAACTTTTTTTTTCTTCACAATTGCTATCATTTAGACACATTCAAATAATTTCAAATAGGTTTCTGTGATCCTGTAAACTAGTTTTAACTAGGCATAGTTTTTAACCTCTTCAAGCAACTATTATTTAACAACTTATTATAACTGTACAGTTTCAAAAGAACCAGATTATGCCTGAACATGGCTGGCTTATTCATATCTCTTATCTTAAAATCACTATAAAATCTATGAAGCATATCTTTTCAATAATAATTGTGATATATATATATATATATATTCAGAGTATAGATAAGCAAAATATAAAATTCCAAAGCAATTATTGTACACATATTTTTTTAAAGTGTGCATTTTATGAATGTAAGTACGTTAAAAGTTAAGTAGATTTAATGTTGAGTAGAATTCCTGTAAAATCTTGTAAATATATTTTTAAACAAATTAAATAAAATATGATATAAATAGCAAGTTTTATGTTTGTAAATTATAAAATAAGCACAAAGTAAATACAATTAAAACACCAACTCTTTTTAATCCTAAAATGTGCCTATGTCTAATAATCTTGTAAAAAAAAGAATTAATATTAATTGAAAATGCTTATTGCAATCAGTTGAATATAAAAAAAATTTCACTCAATAAATGTACAGAACTAATTTTTGTATTTTATTTCTTCTCCTTCGTTTGGTCATCAATCTTAAGATTGATCAACTGCAGATCTAAATTTCAGTCCACCTAGAGCCGGTGGTTTTATTATTATTATTATTATTATTAGCACCGCGTCTTACTACCCGTTCGGGTTATACGCACTTACGCTAATGTGTAACGGTAGGGTGATTGTGAGATGAAATGGAGGACCTACAGTTTAACGTGGAATCCGAACCACGGTGGAGACCTGGCATTCCTCCCATTCACAAGATGTCTTGTCAGAGGTGAAGGAAGGGATTGGTAATCAGATAAATCTGTGCCGGGACCGGGGATTGAACCCCGGCCGCCAGCATAGAAGTCCGACACCTTACCCCTAGACCACCAGGTCAGCCGATGGTTTTACTTCAGTATAGTTTTCAATCATATAATAGACCCTTAAGTAGTCGCAACCCAAGGATGTGAATGGGAGACTATTTCAACTCAAGAGTGTCAATGTACAGTGATTTTACTGTGTTTTCACATCTTCACTGAAAAGTGGTCACATGACAAGCTCTAAACCACGGATGGCAGCTCTATAGCACGAGTGCATGCATGCTGACATTGAGGTAGAGATATTGGAATCATGAGGAAAGGTCAGTATTTTAGCAATTTTTATATCAAAACATTTTTTTTGGTCAAACTAAATCAAATATTGCTCCAGGAGAAACATAAGCTGGTTTAATTTGCTTCATATGGTGACCTCAACATTTCTTGAATATCTGGAATGGAATTTAGTGACAACTTTTTCTCTTAAAGTAAAAAAGTTTGATGCTGCTATACTCATGACAAATATTCAACAACTGTTGATTTCATTATGCAAAGAAAATCAAATTCAACGTTTGTACTCAAGTAATATTTTAGTTGGTTGGTGGTATAATCATACATTTATAATATAAGACACATACTTGGATGGCACAACTACTTAAATTGATCAGAACAACTTCTTTGGTCAATTAAACAAGATGAAATCAGAACAATAACATGAGGATAATGTATTCAAGGAAAAACTTAATTTTTCATGAAATAAGTCAAATAAAACAAGTACAACAACATTTCTAAAAAATCTTCATTGTGATTGTTAAAGTATTAATGTTCTGAAATTAATTGGCAGAAAACAAGGAAAGAATATAAATCTGTGCCGATGCAATATTTAAAGTAGTGACACATCATAGGATTAGCTGATAAGCAAAAGAATAGTTGAATATGGCAATTGACTACTACTAGTACTATTCTTTTGTGTATCGGCTAATCCTTTTATCTGTCACTACTTTAAATAATGAATAGGCACAAATTTATATTCTTTCCTTGTTTTCTGCCAATTAATTTCAGAACATTAATACTTTAAACAATCACAATGGTGATTTTTTAGAACTGTTGTACTTGTTTTATTTGACTTATTTAATAAAAAATTAGTTTTTCTGAATACATTATCCTCATGTTATTGTTCTGATTTTATCTTGTTTAATTGACCAAAGAAGTTGTTCTAATCAATTTAAGTAGTTGTACCATCCAAGTATGTTTCTTATATTATAAATTAAAATTTTTCCTTACAACTATGACGGACATTAATGAAATAATAATCATCAAGTTGAAATAAATCAGAATAGTAAAATATTGACAGGCTAACTAAGCTAAGTCAACTTTACTTTGTTCCACTATTACAGTCCAATTTTCCAATGAATTCCAACATACATTAAAATGTTACATCAATAGTATCATTATATTAATAATCAATATCAGAAGTGACATATCATTTTACAGTAGATTTAGTATTGCCTCTAGCAGTCATAAAAAAAGGCTCTTCCTATGATGATGGAGCGTAAAATGTGTTTACGGAATAACATTGTTTCAGAGTGTTTTAATATAAACCCCTGAGAATTGGAGTTACTCTTCCACTATCTACACCATACTGAAGTTAAGAATTTATCCGCCTTTGAAGTACTCCCTCGTAACCTAGAGCTGGAACACTTATCAAATGCAACACACTGGGTCAGTGTGTTCTGAGACTCACATGGTCCTGTAATAGGGTCGCCTCCTTGGAGGATCCCTACCCGCTTCCCTGTTTACCTGCTACCAACTGTGAAATATCCATGGTGTGTTTTTACACAATTCATTTCAAACCAAGGATACTAAACTGTAACCAAGTGAGAAAGAATGAAATAATGCATCAGCATTATTTTGGAAGGAGGATGGCAAGCCTATATTATATTCGGATGAAATAAAGATCACCCCGCGTGCAGCCAATACAAATTAAGCCCTAACCTTCCTTTTGTTAATATATCTAGTGATATTTTATCCTCACTCAAGACACATCCTTAGGAGGAACTATCTTCTGCATGATGTCATATAAGGCAAGATTGAGGGAAAGAGGAACTTAGGAAGGAGGATTCAAATATTGGAAGACTTGAAGGAAAGAATACAATTCTGGGCACTGGAGGAGGCAGAGAACAGGGTGCATTGCCAGTCTAAGGTTTATAATTTAACATGCATAGTGCAAAGGCTTTGGTTTTAAAAACGTTATCATTTTAAGAAGTGCCAGTAATTTTAGGGCCTACAGTAGTGTCAAGTGTTGAAATTAGGGAGTTTAGGGACCACAAACTCCTAAACTAAGGACTAAACAGGGATTTTTTGCTCTCTTTAAAAACAATTATATATCAGGCTGATGTTTAAAAAACAATACAATGTAATTTGTAGTCCTCTTAACAGATTAAGAATAAAAACACTTTAACACAATTAATTCAATGATGCCGACCAATGGCAAAAGTATGAATATAAAATGAAAAGTGTATTTCAAATGTAAGCCTATATTATAAAACATTGTGTAACGATGTTCCTAACGCCAACAACATCTAACACCAACCACCCTGTAATATGGAGCTTCAACACTCACCAAGTTTAGCGTGGCTCCTCTCCGTCAGATGGGACGCTAACATACACCACCGAGACATCCTCTCCCGCGGCCTCCTGAACGAGTTAGACTGAAGCGAGACACTAGTCAACACCTCGCTCGTCATCGATGCCCAGCCACTATGAAACTAGAACTCAACTTGACCAAGAGTATTACCTGTTCCGGCCGAGGATGTTCTACTATCTCCGAGAAATCACTGGGCTGTCCGCTTAACTTCCCGAGCGCTAGTCTTCTACCTTCCTTTTGTTGTATGCATCCACCCTCCTTTCCCCCTCTTCTGAGAATACGTTGGGACTGTTTTGTACTATAAAATGGCTTATGAGGGTTGAAGCGACACTCATTGTACCACTGGCTTAGACAAGGTGAGGGCGCCGGTGTAATACTAATTCTTGGGAAATATTCTTCAAAATTCATTTTCGGTTTAAATTATGGGGAGGGAACACGTATTCAAAATTACCTTTTGGTGTTAGGAAAACTCTCTGGATGGGTTCTCTAAATTGGTTTTAAAGCGGTCAAACCGCTAATTTATTATGTTAGTCTGCAGGGAGAAATCCTGGTTAACTTGAGTACTGCTTGGGTACTAGCGGCGCGCCCTTATCTTAAACGTTAGGTTACTATGCGGTTACCTTGGCATTTTCTAGGGGTATTGGAAATTATATACTCTCGTACTAGTTACGAAGATTGTTTCGTATCCCATTATTTCTGGTAGGGTTTTTTATGATAAGATGTATGAGTGTTACGGCAGGTTGCGTAACTCATTCTAGCCATTTAACCTCTATTATTCTATGTTTTTCAAGTATCTAGTGTTAATATTTGTAGGCTCTCTATTTTGGTCACATAGTGTCAGACGTCTTTTGCGTCTTTGTATATTGTTAACTAAACATCAGCCATCGTGGATATTTGAATAATTCGCGCCTTTTTGGCGGGCTATTTAAATAATTCGCGCCTTTTTGGCGGGCTGTTTAAATTTAAATCTCACGGCTTTCAGCCCAACTATTTCCCCTGAGAGGGATGCAAATATTATAAATTTTTGTAACGACTGAGCTTATGTTTTGCCGCATGGATCATAGGCTCTTGATGCCTGTTTTCAGTAATTCTTTGTACCAGCTCTACCTTTGTTATTTTACCAAATTGTAATAAAATATTATCTTCTCTTGTGAACCCATGGTTGTTCTTTCACATGCACCCTTCCTAATGGTGGGGGGTCAATTGTTTCGTTACAAAAGTGCATTTATGATGTACAAATAATATTTCAAATATATTGTGAGAAAGAAACCAAATTCTTATTAAGAATTTAAACAAAAACTGAGTCCTGACTTTCCACTAGAACAGGCATGTTGAACGTGTGACCGGCGGGCCGCACGTTGCCCACTCCAAGATTCTGCGCAGCCCAGAGATCTTTGGATAAACCAACGCAAAATGTGGCTTAAATGTTCATTTTATAAACAGTGTACAATGGTTATAAAATTAGCCACAGGAATACAACATTTGAGATGAAATTTGGAAATTGGTCATTATTTGATCAACTCTATCTAGCAAGTGAGGTCATGGCGTGTGGTACCAAATTTTACCAAAGATTAATTTTCAAAATGGTTAAATTTGCGCACCATTTGTCAGCACACAAGTGTGTTTTCACCCAGGAAAAAGAACAAACACCCGAACAATCACATTTACCGATACACATTTGTAATATATTTTGAAGGTGACTTCAACAAGAGATCTAAAGCCTCTCACACATTTGATGCAAATATAAAGTTTCAAATATTTGTTGAAAAGAACATGTAAAAAATTAAACTGAACCTAACTATTGGAGCAATATTTTAATTAATTTATTTGATTCAGTAATTTTTTTCAAGTATTTTGAACAGGCTCTAAGAATCTTAATTTTATTCAAACTTCCTTGATGTTTCCACATAAGTGTTTTTATCACCGTGTCTTACTACCTTTTTATAGGTTTGACACATATATAATTAGTCTGATGGGGTAGAAATGAGGAAGGAAGCATTTTAAAGGTAAGCTAACAGCATTTGCCTGGAAGGGAAGTGGGGGAGGGGGGGGGG